>LTAE01013389.1:0-12651 GCA_001647135.1 Pontederia paniculata
ATATCATCTATTCCTCAAGAAGACTCTAAAACCAGAATCCATAACATGTAATCATCATCTCAAATTCATCATAACGCGATAAAAATCCTAGCATGCATCGATCCATCATGAAAAACCTAATCTAAGGAAAGGGAAATCCGCCATTTACATACCTTTATCTTCTATATGTTCCTCGCCTTGGGTTGTCTCTCTCCTTCCGCGTGTTGTCCTCTTCGTCACCTTGTCCTGACACCGATTCCATGGTTGAAGATTCAGATAGAGAAGAAAGAAGAGAGAGAAAGAGAGAAGAGGGGAGAGGGCTCACCTAACGGCTAGGGTTTCTTTTTTGAGAGAGAGAGATTTTCTTTCTATCTATTTATTTATAGGAGTTCTCCAGGTTTTATAACAGTTTTAAATAACTAGGGCTCTATTATTAAATATGGAAAAATCTAAATTCAATTAATTGAGATGATTTTTAAATAATTAAAAATCTCGGTTGTTACAGTAATTATCACGTCCAATTAATGAAATGATGCATTGGCAACGCGAGGCGAACATCCGACGTGTGATTGCAGAACGAGAATGGTGCATAGCTCCTCACACGCGATCAACGCACATGTAATGGCTGGTAATGAAGGGGTACGACTTGGTGAGCATTCGACCTATAAAATAGAACATATGATGTCTACACATAACCATAATTCGTTGTTCGAAATCCTAATTTTCTCTCTCTCTCTCTCTTCTCAACCTCTTAAAACGGTATCAATGTGTACAAGCATCGTCGAACCTTGCCATCACGCAGATTCACCTGATTGTGTTTTGATTATCTACTACCTCCATCCCAAAGTGCGTCCAACCTTCATCGACGACAAATTTCTGGATCGACCTGCGACGATCTGCTTGGTAATCGATCATCGATAGGAGGCCGAACCACACGACATTGTGCTCAATTGACAATAGACTCTTCGTCATCATCGCCCTTGCTCACTGAATGCTCAGACGCATATCGCAAAATCATTATCGGCGACACTATACGAACTTCTAGTGGCGGAGTCAGGAATGAACTTAGTGGGTTCCCTTATATCAAGTATTGTTGAATTAACTTTGATAAATAATATATACATTATTCTTAATTATATACTCTTTTAATAACTCTAAAAAATGTAAAGAATAATCAAATATATGACATTATATTATTCACATTATTAAATAAATAATCTAATAAATTACACAAATAGAGTTTTTATACATAGATTATATAAATCAATATCTAGATATATCAATATATGCACATGCATACACCATGATGAAGAATGAAAATTTGCTCTAATTTTCTCTTTTCAAATTCCATCTGTATTCAGTTATATTAGATAGAAAAATACTAAAAATCATAAATAACTATATCATAAAATATCAATACTAAAATGAAGCAAACAATAATTCCAACGATTTGTTGAAACTCTCTTTTTCTAAAACATTTTTTCCTCAATACATATTACAAAAGTCTTTCATTAATCTCAATAAAAAGAAAAATTAAAGAAAGATAATATTATTAATAAAAATAACAGACAATCTAAACAAAGCCACATTTATAATGAACAAAAGGAATTAAGTTAATTGAAATAATAACTTTCATACTAGGTTGGAAGAGAATCTAATGACAATAGAGAGTGAAGGAAGAAAGTGCTCATAATGTATGCGATAAAAATGAAAATACGATAAAAAAGTTTAAGCTCGATTATTGTATAAAATTACACATTTTTTTAAGAACTCATAAATATATAACAAGTAAAATTTAAATACCTTATTTATTGGAGAGAAAACATGATAAATAAGAAAATAATGAGTAAGTAAAAAATATTGTATATAAAAAATATATATAAGCTTTATAAATAAGATGGATATATGTAACAATTAATTTATTTGATTGTCAATATATTTTAGATAGAAAATAATTGAATATTACTGATTATTGTATGTAAGAATAAAATGATAGCAAGTTTAAAACAAGAAAATAAAGGTCAACTCAAAAGATATTATCTAAAAAGATTTATATCAAACGATATTATATAAAAATATCTATAAAGTTTTATAAGATCACATAATTAATAAATTGAATACATATAAAATAATTTAATAATCATATCTCATTAGCAATTAAAAAAAAGAATAAAGGTCATCATATATTTGGTTTGTATAAATAAAAATGTAAAAGAAGACATTGACATGTTTCAAACTTGGATGGGCAATATGTACAAGGGAGGGAATAACCATTGAGCGAAATGCTAAATGTAAACTTAATACGACTAAATACCTATTATTCCAGTGCCTTCACGTGCAGGAACAGGAACTCATATGGCTCCGCTCTTGCGAACTTCTTTTGTTCGAAAAAAAGATGAAGAATGATTTGATTGTAGGGTCTAATCCCAGCCATTGGTTTGTTCTTTATGGTATGATCTCATTCGTCGATCTGATCTAAAGTTTTATTTTTAAATCCTAATAATTGATTCCTCCTCTTATTTAGGCTCTGTTTGGGGTCTCATTCATCCGCTGCCTACAAGCGTTTCATGTCTCACATGAAACGCTTGTGTGACAAGCGTGTAGAGGGCAAACACTGTTTGCCAAACACAATCTTAATCATGCTCGTTGATTACTGTTTTAATCTGAATCGCATGATAACAAAAAACTTTTAATCTTAACCGTTATTCATGAAACTTAATTAGATCTATACCATTCATCTATTTTATTATCTATCTGAGCCGTAGATCTATTGTATTGCATGATTAATCATAACTGGTTGTTTTCTTTTGATTAAATCTGAACCATTATAACCCTTTATTAATCTGGACCATATATGTTATATTTGATGAGATCTGGACGGTTAATTATTGTTAAATATCAACCATATATTCAAGATTTTATCTTCTGTTTTAATCTCAATCGTCCATATGTGTGTAGGCCTATATACATATCATTTCCTAGACAATTTGAACAGCAGATTTTTTTTATTTTTCTCATCCTTTCATGAAAATTCAAATTCTGATAATTTTTCTATTAATTAGTCTATTCTTATTTTTTTAGCAATCAATTGCTGGATATCCTGAATATAATTATTAGTTATTTTTAATCTTATTAATTTTTACATTTAATTGATAGAAGTCGAGTTTTGAATTATTATTGACAAGAACTATCTGGTAAATTAATCAGGACTGTCATATTATTTTCATTGCAAGTTTTTTTCAATAATTGTGAATTTTTTGTTCTAGAAAATTTGCCTATAAATATAATTTTTAATAGAATAATTTAAGTTCAAATATTCGTGTACCTTTATCAATATTTTAAGATAGCTATAAATTCCTAATATTGCATGAAGTAATTCTTGATGTTAATATACATAAATTTAATATTTACAAATGAATTTCTTCTATGTTTTGGAATAACTTTATATTTTAAAAATATACTATTTTTATATTTTCCTATTTTTGAGAATATATACACAATTTATAGTATTGCCGATTTTTTTAACATTTCTTATGAAGTATTTTATTAACTTTCAATTGAAAATTAATACTTTTTTGAAATACTTTTCGAGAGTCAACTTTTCCACAAATATTTTAATTATTCTGGTAATAATTTTTGAATTATAAAAGTTTTTTCTCTAAAAACCAATATCTATTTATTTTTAGGCATGAAAATTATTCTAAAAATTATAATTTTCACTTCGTAAACATTGCTTGCTGGAATCATATAAGTTTTTTGTGGCCGAAATTTTTTGCAAATATTTTTTACTTCATAAAATCATTTTATTTCGAAATTTTTTTACAAATATTTTTGGAACACATTGATATAATTTTCGATACTAAAATCTTTTCCTTGTATTAAAACTTGTTTAGCATATTTGTAAATTATTATTTTATTGCATTCTCACTGTAATTAAAATTTATTTTTATAGAAAAATATTATTTATGGCTGTTTAATTAGCCAAATTGAGTCATTTTAACAATGTCAACTACAACACTTGGAGTTGTAGAATTTTTTATGACTTACTTCACGACAACATCCAAAGTTATGTTGATGTCGCCCCACCAACACGTTTAGAAGAAGCTCTGACGAGCAGAAGACAATTCATGCATCACCAATGGAGCAAAGGAAGCTTCGTGACAAGAAAGCAAAAACCTTCATACTAATGCATATGGAGGATAACGTAATAAGAGTCTTTGAAATTTATGATATCGCCCACGAGCTTTGATAAGCTCTAAAAGACAAGTACGCGTCCAAAAGTGTCATGAATGTACAATTACTTTTGTATAGATACACATGTAAAATGAAGCTAGATGAAATGTGTCCAATCGTGTAAACAAAATGATTATAATGGCGAAGGGCTTGGAAGCTGCAAGGTGTGCAATGCCAGATCCGCTCCGGATTATGTCGATGTTGAATAATCTCCCGCTTGCCTTCGACATGATCGTCACGATTGTTCGTGTGAACGACTCGATCAAAAGTGTTGTTGGACTGCCCGAACTCCATCTTGGTCATCGAGCAGGACATGGCCAAGAGAAAAGATAAGAGACATCTTTGACGTGAAGGAAGCTGATGAAGGGGAAGAGGATGAGGCACATGTTATGTACCACCGCAAGCAAAGCATGTCAGGGCAAGCTTCAACCTAAGAAGTAATTCAAGGCTAGGGTATGTCGCAAGGTTCCAAGAGGGGTTTGCTATATCTATGGGAAGTTTGGTCGCTTAAAGGGCAACTATCCTACAAGATCTCGATAAGACAAGAACAAGAGATCACCAAGTGGACAAGGAGGTAGAAGACTAGGAAAAGGCACAACACGATGACGATATACATCGAAGGGTGGTGGATTGACTTGAGTGTGACTCGCCACGTTGCCAAGATCAAGGAGAGTCTTACAAACTTCAAAGAGTTGGCAAGGGGGAAACAAATGATCTATATGGACAACAACACATACCTATATGTTGAGGGTATAGAGTAAGTTGGATCTAGGTGACAACTTTATGATACTCAATAATGATATGGTTAATATCTACTATGATATATGTGTTAAAGTGTGTGTTCTAATTTTAGTGTTCATATGCTCAAAATTAGCAAAATCCGACTAAGGACCTTCAAATATGATTTTTGAAAAATTGAAAATTTGGAAAAATAAAGTCCTGATAATTATTTTCATATGTTAAAGAATACTAAATATGATTTTTAATATAGTTAAGTTAAATGAAGGTGCAAAAATAAAAAAAAATTGTAAATCTGTCAACTTATTTTTCGATCCAAAATTCAAACTTTGATTCCTTTGTATTTTTCCAAAACATTTTATTTGAATCCAAATGAGGGTAGTTTTTATTTACACGTAATGTCTTAAGTAAATGAATATAGGAAAATGCCAAGCCATTTACTTTAACTCATTTCCACCTGCTTACCTACCTAGTACCTTCCAAACTCTAGTTGAAGTGAAATTTAAAGCTGAAGCTTGCTAAATACTAATTGTTACCTTCGGCTCCTCCAAAAATTATAAAACTCCTTGTATTATATCCTCTTTAAGTCTACTTTCCATTGGCTTTGAAATTGACCTAATCAGAATTCATATTATAAGTTATAAGTAAATGACCAAGTCTCACTCTTTTATATTTTTTATAATAGTTTGTCTGAATTGTAAATTCTAGCATAAACATTATACTTAAAATGATGAAAAACATTTTTATGTCACAAATTATTGGAATTCTACTTTCCGATTCAATTGGAGTTACATTCATAGGCTATGTAAAGTGGAAGCT
The DNA here is from genome assembly GCA_001647135.1 of Pontederia paniculata. Taxonomy (NCBI): domain Eukaryota; kingdom Viridiplantae; phylum Streptophyta; class Magnoliopsida; order Commelinales; family Pontederiaceae; genus Pontederia; species Pontederia paniculata. The sequence goes on from LTAE01013389.1 coordinate 5,770, forward strand.
ATAAATTTTACATTGTACATCACACAATCTGTGAGGATTTTAAAGTAAAAGAGAACATAAACAAATCTTTAAATTTTTTTGAGACATCCCAAATGAGTATAAAATTTTGATATTTATACGAGTTCAACCTTTGAAAGTTTCGTTTAATTTAAAATTGGAATGATTTGATTTTGTTAAGTATTTCATGAGTTATGAATTCTATATTCAACATCACTTAGTTTGTCAGTACATAGAAATGGAATAAAACAATGTTATCTTGTTGAATTTTCTGTGGTCATTGCAAATCAAGTTTAAATAGATATTTATATTGATTAAACTTCTAAGAGTTTACCTTTTGGTAAAATTTATAGTATTTTAATATGTTGAGTTTATTAATTGTTATTAATTTTATACCTGACTTCACTCAATTTATCATGCACAAATCTAACAAATTGAGGTTGTGAAGTCCATTAAATGAGATTGCTATTGATACAACTATATTACTATATACAATACAACTGATTGTTGATAGGTTGTATATGAACTCATCAAATGAATGGATTTCAAAATATGCAATCATATGTTATGTGTTCTATGATGGCGTAGACATGTGAAAAGATCATGCATTTGCACTTATAATGCATTCACATTTCTTGTATCGGGATGATATGTTTTATGAAGGGCTAATATAAAATTCTTCGAAAGGGATGATATGATATAATAAAGGATAATATATTTTCTCGGCTGGGATGATATGATACTCTAAGGGATGATATAATACCTCTGACCAACTAGTGATATGATATGTTACATAAATGATTTCACAAGTGCATAACATGTTATATGATATTCTATTGGCATGTTATATGTTGCATTTCATTTTATCCTATACTATGATACCTATGATAATTGATATGAACTATGCTTATATTATTTTCCTTGAAATGAGTAGAATAAATTATTTGTTCATAATGTGGTTTCTAATATTTTTTAAATTAGTAGACTGTCGTGTTTGGTGATCCTTTGTAGGGATTGAAGCACTTTTGGGGGAGGTATAGATGAGACTTAAGTCTCTCCTTTAGTCATTTTGTGAGGATTGCATGTCTCCTCATCACGGATAAATTTTGTGCAAGAATGTTATATGTTTGTAGAATTATTGTATAATCACTACAACAAAATTGATCGATTGCCACATATTTCTTCATGGATATATGAATCATTATCATGACTAAAGACCTATAGCCATGACATTTTTCTTGGCAATCACTCGTGGCTATTGATGGCATGGCTACTGCTTAATTGCCACGAATGTTATTTTTTTGGCTACTACTCAATTGCAACGAACGTTATTTTTCATGACTATTATATGTTTCGATAGCCACAAAATAGCATTGCAGCAAATAATATTTTTTCGTGGATAATAATACTACTCGTGACAATTAGTATATGCAATTTTTATTCACAAATTTGTTTTAGCCACGTAAAAATCATAAAACTTTTTAAAATAATAAATATTCGCTTTGTGGCTATTAGAATTTGTGGCAACTAAGAAATCTTATTTCCACAAATATTTTGTGATAATAACTCAAGCAATTATCATGAGTTCATTATACTTATCAGTAATAACCACAAAATAATTTCATGATAAATACCTTACAAGAGGCATTGCCACAAAACAAAATTGAAAAATCTTTAAATTTTAGAAAATATCACATTAAAAAAAGATTCTTATGTTTCAAGAAAAGAAAACATCATTGAATAGTCAACATTAGAAAAGAAATATAATCAAATAATTGATGTTCTACATATGAAGAAAAGCTTCCAGTTTTTCTTTTATCTTCTTTTGTCGATCCTTCATAGTTGTCATTTCTTGTAGATGAGCATTAATATGTTCTTGTTGTGATTTAATTAATGCTTTTCGACATTCAATTTTCTCTTGTTGAAACTTGATAAGATCTGAATGTTCCTCAACACGCTTCTCAGATACTTCAACTCTTCTTTGTGCATTTTCAAGTTCTTGTTGTGTGACAATATTCATCCTTGATGATGACGAAGGACACACACCATATCCCAAACCACGAACATCTTCTCCATATTGTGTAGAAGTTTCAATATTTTCAATGTGCACAACAAGCATATCATCCTATAAATTTAATCAATATATGAAAAAAATATACATGATAAAAATATATATACATGTATTTATATATACATATATTTCTATAATAAAAATTAAATGTACATATGCAAAATTTTTCTTAACTTTTCATGCGTCCATCCTTTTCCCTCTTTGAAATGAACACGTTCATACATCTTAATCTCTCCGCCAAGTGAATCTGTGGTAGGTTCTCACTAAATTTACACAAACAAAATTATATTGTTATATACATGATGTATATGGTAACTCTCGCTCACAAGTAACAACATAATCAAATAACAATACTATTTTTTTTAAAAAAAGTGAAGGCAAGGAGATTTTAAAAATATTGTATGAAACATTCTCATACCACTTGATGAAGATATTGAAGAAAAGGCTTTAACCCCTCCACCAACGGTTTATCACTAGATTCTTGCGATTGTTGGAGTTGACATCACTTAGTTTCTATTAAGAAAACATATCATTAGTGTTAAGGTAATCAATAGGTAAAGATGTTAAAAGGAATAATGAAATTGAAATTAGTTTTAAAAAATAGTAACATTCCTTAAACTTTTCATCCATAAAATGACAACAAATTATTTCACAATTTTCTTGTGATACACCGTCATATGACTTTCTAGGTGCTAACACATTTCCACATTTGCTTTCAAAGTGTTTTCATAATTTCGTTTGATATTCTATGAAACTTTGTTGGATTAACATGTTGATTGTATTTTTTTCATGAGGAATATCAATATCGAATTTATCCTAAAAGTTCAAAATTACACATAGCGTTATAATAACAAAACAAATTTCAAAAGATATTTTAATCATAAATAATTACCATTATTATAGCATGTATAGAAATAAAAGGTCATTATTCAACATCATACCAACTTCGACAGTTGAATGGTATTTTATCTCGACATATGATACCAACCTCTCTAAGAAATTCTTTTGCTCACTTACCAACTAGACATGTCTTCCCCTTCTCTATTTCTATTTTTGGTCTTCTAGCTATTTTAATGAATGTGTTCAAGTCAGCATTGATTGCTTTACCACAACTTGGTGTGGGCACATATGGAACTATAATTAGCATACATATATATAAATATATATAAATTAAAAACTCCATTATTAAAAGTGTAAAAGTTTTAAATAAGCACCATCTCTTGATGCTTGAAATGTGATAACTTCTTGTTGTGTTGCCTCGACGGATCGATTAGGACATGCATTTAAATGTCCAATAGGAATTCCTTCCCTTGGTATCAAATTTGGTGCTAACCATAATAAAAAAAAATTATGTTTAGATTTGCTCAACTTATATAAGTTATATTAAAATTTTTAAGATAACAAAGATATGTGTTTTATATGTATCCAAAAAAAAACTTACTAATGGCATTGCTGAGTATGTCATATGTGTTTTGTGGTTGCTCATTATCACAAGATGAATGAGAAGACAAGGTGGATCTAGTTGATATCAAGTTGTCTTCCTGATGCCATATGCCCTACAAATTCATGTCATTGAAAATTAGTAACTATATAACCACCATTTATCAAAACTTAAACCTTGCATAATAAAACATAAAAATGGTGAATAATAAGAAAACATACAAACCCTTGTTAGATGTCAACATTAGTATCATTTGAGTTGTCTTGTTCATCATTGCTTAAGTTGATTGCTTCGTCCTCAAATTCAATCTCATCATCAGCAACAATAGTTTCAATATTGTCTACTTGAACCCACTCATTATTTTTATTTCTCATATTCAAAGATAATGCTTCAACATCTTCAATGTTCACTTCATAATTTTCATCAATTATCATGGTGGTCGCTTCACAATGCATTTCTTGATATGGTTCGCCAGTAGTATCATTATTGATTTCGTCATCTTCCTTATCTATTTCAACTTCTATGATATCATAAAAAATTCTCGATTTAATCTTTTGCATAATGTGCCAATCACCTCCCGATTTATTATCTTTAACATTGAATACTTATTATGTTTGTGATGCAAGAATATATTGATCATTAATATCAGTGTTGTCAGAACCGGACCGGACAGGCCGGTTCGACCGGTTCGACCGTCGACCAGGGCCTAGTCCGGTCCTGTTTCGATGGAAAAACCGGGCACCTAATTGGACCGGTCAAAACCGGTCAAAAACCGGAAAAATAAAGGTTGAACCGGTTGAACCGGTTAATTTTAGTGAACCGGACGGTTCAAATAAAAAAAAAGAAAAATAAAAACTGGGCTGAACAGAGAAGTGGGCTTTGGGGTCAAGTGGGCCATGAAGAAAAATTTTAATTCAAGGCCTTTTAAATCAGTTTTTATTTTTTTCTTTTTCTTTTTAATTATAAAACAATTTGTTTAGCTGATATTTATTTTTTGAATAAATAATCATTAAAATATATTTTTATTAATAATTTTTATATCAAATAAAACGTTAATTCATCATAACTNTTTTTAATTATAAAACAATTTGTTTAGCTGATATTTATTTTTTGAATAAATAATCATTAAAATATATTTTTATTAATAATTTTTATATCAAATAAAACGTTAATTCATCATAACTTTTGAAAATAAATTTTATTTTTTTCATATTTAATCATTCATTTATGATTCTTTATATAAATTATAAATCATATTTTAATTTAATATTTTTTTAATAGTATCCGGTTCGACCGTCCGGTTTAACCGGTTTGACCGGTTAAACCTGACCCGAATGTTTTTCCGGGTTGATGTCCGGTCCGGTTCTGACAACATTGATTAATATACCACTTACGAGAAACATTAACACTTGTAAAGTAGTTGTCTTTTTGAATTCCTCTTATATTTTCAACATCCCACCAATCATATTCAAAAAGGAAAACACTATGGTCTTTGATGTAACTTAACTCAATAATATTTTTAAGAAAAAAATGGAGATGCTCCCTAGTTAAGTAGGGAGCACCATGTTACCTACTTTTTTTAATTGTAGGATGATAAATCTACGATGGATATTAAATTTTCTCTCTCATAATTTTTTTCTGTCCTAAATCTATCCACAATAGATTTAACATCCTACGGTTGATGAGATAAGTAGCATGATGTTCCTACTTAACTAGGGATCACTTTCATTGAATCCTATTTTTAATGACGCCATAAAAATCAATATCAGAAGATTGATGACATCATTTGACTACTATGCCACTATTTGAGTTAATAAGATTTTTTTCCGGAATCGAATGTCATTATTAATGCACCCGTTGTACCATCTAGCTCTTGAGTTAAGACCAAGTGCCAAGGAATAAAGAGCATATGTAACTTTCATATTATTTTGTTGTCATATTTGATAATATAATTATATCAATATTTTTATATTAGATGATGCAATAAAGTTTCTTTCAACATGTTTATTAATGTAGTAAGCAATATATTATACTATATTACATGTTCTTGAAACTAATTTGCGAATTCCTTCTCGTGACTTTCATGTACATTTATCCTACTTATCTTTTACAATTCACCAATATGTTCCTTACACAAAAAGAAAATCATAATGCTAGTGCATTCAAAATGTATAAATAAAAAACCATAATGAAGATACACTTACTCTAAGTGTGAGGCTATTTCCACACAGTTATTTAAAATATACCATTGAACTTTTTCAACAATAGATTTCTCCATGATTTTAATGTTATTTGGTGAGCCAAGTGTCCGAACATAATGTCTAAACACTAATAGCTCACTATTTGTTGTGCCACCATCATAATTTATTTCTTTTTGGTTGAATTTTGTTTCAACTCAAGTTAGATACAACAAGCAAAATGTCAAGCATTCATTGTCTATATATGTTTTAGCAATTGAATCTTCAGATCGAGCTTTGTTTCTTACATATTTTTTCAACTTGTGAAGAAATCTATAAAAAAATCATTGAATTGAATTTTTCCATAAACTTAACGTAAGAAATATAAAAAACAAAAAAATCCATTTGGTCGAATACATCCAACGACATTGCACCAATCCTGCAAGCATTGCTTCTTTAGGCAAATGGATTGCCAAATGAACTATTACATCAAACAATGTCGGTGGAAATATTGTTTCCAGCTTGTATAATATGATTGTAATATTTTTATCCAATCTTTTAAAATATTCTATTTTTAGTGATCTACTACACAACTCTTTAAAGAATGCCAAACTCCACTATATATATATATAGTATACATCTTTTTCCAAATATCCACGACTTGCAATAGGAAGGAGACATTGTAGCAAAATATGACAATCATGACTCTTTAAACCAGAAATAGTTTTTTGATTTACATTCACACACCGACCGACAGGATTTAATGTTAGTACATCTTATCTGTTTGGGTGTACCGTGCGTCCACTCTCCATGGGCCATTAGATGTGTTGGCTATGGATGGATTTTAAACTACTTTTTTTTTGTTTCTGAGGCAAAACTGCCGTATTTATTGGGTTGTTTTTATTTTATTTTATTTTCTTTGTTTTCTTCTTGTGTTTCATCCTTTGTCATGCCCTAGTTATCTTCCCCATCAAGGCAGGTGAGTCCACGAGATCCAGACATGTACAAGGCGAGTCCGTGAAGATCAAAACAAGGAGACTCTAGCTTTGAAGGCAAAGAGAGTCGAGAGTAATGATGAAAGTGAAGAGTCTCAAGAGAGTGACACAGACTTTAGTAAGGAGAAAGGCTTCAGTAATTATAAGAAGAAGAAAACACTCAAAGTCACTTGGGATGACTCGAGCAGTGAGGACAGTGAA
>LTAE01013390.1:0-12649 GCA_001647135.1 Pontederia paniculata
TATATATATATATATATATATATATATATATTTATTTATTTATTTATTTATTTATATATATTTATATTTATATATATATATAATTTTAGAATAATGGATTTATGTTTTGTACAATTGTTCTTCCCCTTAATCCAATTTGAGATGACATAACCATTAGCTCCGTACCTTGGCACGCATAACCTAAGTTTAGCACTAGCTCGCCAAGACACAACTTTTTTAGTATTTTTTAATTTGTCCTCCCATAATATATATACTATGTAATATATGGTAACAAATAATAATAGTCTATGCAATATAGACTTATCTATTAATAATGTTATTGTAACATTCAGTCCGCATCTACAACACAACATGGGTCGTGTTCAATTGAACACATGTCGTGTTGTGCTCTGGAATATTAATCCATTTTTTTACATTTTTTATTTCGTCTCTAAGGCCCAACACAGGCCATGTCCAATTCGAACATGGACCGTGTGTTAAGTATGATTTTAAAAATAATAATAATATTTTTTTAGTTGGATTTTGGGATAAAGTAAAATAATAGAGTTTGAGCCAGTTTAGGCTTGGAGAACCCCTAGGAAACCCCTGTAAATAGATCGTTAGGATGGGGGAAAACCCTCAAAATTAATTATTCCCTCCCTCAAAGCTCTAGTCATCGAAGAGCCCTAGCCCTCTCCCTCCTCTCTCTTCCTCTTTCTTCCTAGGTGCAGAGGTAAGAATTGTCCTCTCCCTCTTCCTCTTTCTTTTTCTTTCCCTTATCTAAATTTATGTCAAATCCCCGTTAGGAGAATGTGAAAAAGATCAACAACAGCGTGGAGCTTGAGGAGAAGAAAGCAAGAACAGTAGAACACACAACCCTACAAAAATAGGTATGTACGTAAGAGGATCGGTTTATATGTCATTCATGTTAGATAGTTGCATGCTAGGTTTTTGCCATAGAGAAGAGTAATTTTTTATTATAACCATGGCTTCTCAATCCCTTTTAAGTCTCCTGGATGAATAGACTAATTCGACCATAATTGCATAATGTTCTTGTACTGAAAATTAGAGTCTAATTCACCAAAAAAGTAGTAAAATCTCTACACGACGATCGGACGCGGTCGAGTGAAACCCCAATGCACTGCAACACAGACCGCGTCCTCCTCGAATATGGCTTGCATCCATAGGGTTGAAACCCTAGTGTCGCACAACCTATCGAACACGGCCTCTGGAGCGACATCAGACACAACCCGCATTGTCCCGACGTAGAGAGTGTGTCCCTCATAATTAATAAGATAAGTAAAGGATAAAATAGGACACGAACCGCGTCATCCCGATGTGGTCAGTGTGCCCCAGATTAATTAAGAAGATAATTAAAGGATAAATCGAACACAACCAATGTCCTACTTGAACATAGACCACTCCGCAGAAGAAGGAAAACAAAAAATGTGTTTGCGTGTGTGTCTATATATATATATATAGTATAGGGTTTAATGGAGGTGAAACACCCTCCATTTGTTTTACGATGAAACACCCATAATAAAAGGATAAAGTGGACATAATTTGTGTCCTACTTGAACATAGACCGATTCGCAGAAGAAGGAAAACCAAAAGTGTGTGGGGGGGGTGTGGGTGTGTTGTGTGTGTGTGTGTGTGTGTGTGTGTGTGTGTGTGTGTGTGTGTGTGTTTAATGGAGGTAAAACAACTTTGACTATGGCAGATTTTTCCGAACCTATGAAGGCTTTTGGTTTTTCATGTTGTCAAACAGTTGAACAACCCAAGAAGTCATGCCAGTCCTAGCTTGCCATTTGCTTCTCTTCCATGGAAGTTTCATTTTCCCATAATGTATCCTAAGCCAGTCATAAGACGCTTATTCGAGCTCTGACCAAAGAACTACATCAGAATCTAGGAAGGTACCAACAACCTGCGTGATGTTTTAATTTGGATCACAAATTTAAAATGGATGGCTAATAATATGGGTGTTTCATTGTAAAATACATGGAGGGTATTTCTCCATCACTAATATATATCGATCATTAAACACGATCCGGGTTGCCCTAACGTGTCAATTGTGTCGGACTCTTTTAATGAAGTTTTGAATTAGGATTTGGGCACACCTTAAACAAATTCCGCATGGGACAACGTATTATGGTAATTATTAATGCAAGCACGAGACACGACCTGTGTCGCATCTGGACACAACCCGTGTTAAGTACCCAAATCGACTAGGATGTCGAGAAGAGAAACATCAACGAGCACGACCCACGTTCATTCTCAAAATATCCCATGTCGGCCCAATACCATTATTTTCCTATTCTATTTAATTAATGTATGATGATAGATCTTCTCCATCATGTTAAAGACTAATATGTGGAAAAAATAAGGGTCAATCATATTTACTAAACTAATGATGAGGTTGCAATGCATTGTAAACTTTGAGAGGGGAGTGTTATCAATATTAGGAACTAGTAGAATAATTGCTATCCAGTTTCTATTGTCTAGCTTTCTCCCAACCTTTCAACAAAAAAGATTTCTTGAGTATCCTTCCCCATGTGGCCCCCTGTCGTGTTTTGTGCACCACCACTGACCTTATAGGCGAACCTTTCAAAGACTCATGAGCCCTTCAAAAGTCTAATAAGTATGATAAATGCATAGATAAGATGAGCATAATGCATGTGTTTCGTATTTCAAGCTTTAATCGATATCAATTCCTCGAAGAATTATTATCTACGCAAAGTCAAATAATTCTTGTAGGATTTTGAAGGTTTGGATTCGTTCAACCAACTTCGGGAGGTTTAGGTGGAGTTTCAACCGACATCAACCGACTACACTGGAAATTCAACCGACATACAAGATGACCGTAGCACACCCCCTTCAGGTCGTAGTGCCCCTCTCTGACCCATAACACATCTCCATGAGGTCGTAGCAGCAGCACCCAAGCAGTAGCGGCTGACTTGGAACCGTAGCGCACCTAGTTGGGTCGTAGTGCATTCATCAAGTGGCCATAATGGAATCGACAAGTCGTAGCGCATCAAAAAAAACCTTAGCATATCTCCATTAGGTTGTAGCAATGTGTGAAGGATCGTTAATGGTTGGTGGTCTTGTGTACAGTACTATATAAGTGATAATTAAGGTTTTGGGATGACTCTCTCTCTCCTCTCTTGGATTTTTGGAGGCCAAAAATTGGAGGCTTTATTCTATTCTTAGGAATTATTAAGCTTTTAAGAGGTACATTGAATGTTTTGTGTTCTAAACTTTGATTTGTATTGAATGTTAGTATTTGAACTTATCATTTCTAGTTTTATGATGACTTCTTCTCTCCTTAATTTTTCTCCTTCCTCTCTCGTCATGGGTAATTAATCTCTCTTGTTTTAGAGTTAGATGAAGTCTAGGGATTAATTGCTTTGGAATAGTGATTTTGCACGTGTGCGACTATTTTTCTTAGCAAATGTATTGTTAGATTCTTATGAGATTAGCTACCTCATTCGAGTTATTCTAGGTTGCTAAGTGGTGAAAGTCATCTTATTCAACTAGTAGCTTTGCTAAGTAAGATATATATGTGCTATCCAGAAATAAAAGTACCTTGTATTGCTTCTTTATGCTCATGAATGAAATGCAACTATCGTTAGAGTGGATGCATCAAAGTGTCATTCATTAACTCTAATTAGAATTGTATTGCCTCGGAAGAGGAATGCATGATTATTGGAGTGAAGTAAGAGCCTATTGCATGTTATACCTCTTTGCAGGATTCCCCTAGTTGGATTCGAAATCCTAGAACATCTCTCTCTTATATATATTCTCACTCTAGTACATTGTACATCTACTTCTTTGATATTCTCTTCCTCTAAGTTTTGTTGTTAGTATAGCCTTTTCTTTTCTAACCATAATCGTCTAGATATTGAGAACTATAATTCTAGTACTTGGCCGCTTCCCTATGGGAAAATCGATATTTGATTACTACAATAAGGCCCCGTGCGCTTGCGGGACCGTTTGGCAAGTTTTTGGCACCGTTGCCGGGGAAGTGTGCCAATATTAGAATTTTATTTTCAATTATTATTTTAGACAGCTTTCTTTTGTTTTTGTTGTTGTATGTCATGCTCGTGCAGGGAAATAGAAACTTTTGACCCAGAAATTCAAAGAACTTGCCAAGTAATCCGAAGAGCTAGTAGGCAAAACATAGCCGCGAACCAAGGAGGAGGTCTGCGGATTGATATTGCACTTGAACAAGTTGCCAATGAAGGGAATAACATCAACCAAGCAAATAACCAACAACGAGCACCACATGTAAATGCCAACATTGGTCATCAAGAGGTTATGGATGTCCCTATGCGAGAGCTAGCAAGAAGACATCATGGAGGAGCAGGATCAAGTCTTGTGATGCCAAGGATTGCGGCCAACAACTATCCGGTCTCATCCAAATGGTACAACTCAACCAATTTAGAGGAGCTACTAATGAAGATCCGACCTCTCATGTGAATAGATTCCTCCAAATTTGTGATATGATCAAGATAAATGGAGCAACCGAGGATGCTATTAAGATGAGACTCTTTCCATTTTTTCTTCTTGATGAAGCTCAAGAATGGTTAGATTCTCAACCTCAAGGAGTATTCAACACTTGGGATGAATTATTTCAAGTGTTTATGGCAAGATTTTATCTATCTGGCAAATACTTCAAGTTGAGGAATGAGATCAATTGCTTCAAAAAAAAAGAGAATGAAAATTTTGAAGTGGCATGGAAAAGATTCAAGAAGTTGCAAAGACAATACCCTCACCATCAATTGCTTAATTCATTGTTAATCGAAACCTTTCACAATGGACTGACACGACACTAAAATTTAGCATTGAGTCAACTTCGGCAAGTGGATCTATCATGAATTTACCATATGCAAGAGCTTATGATCTATTGGATCAATTGGCCTCAAATGATGAAGAATACAATAAATCATCCTCAAGATGCGCACAACCAAAGGATGAAGCATAATAATGCCTTGAGTACAAAGGTGGACACATTAGTTGAAATGATGTAAAAGATGAACCAAGGAAGCTCAAGTCAAGTGGCTAATGTGCAAATTATGTGTGAAGCTTGTGGCAGACCCCATGGAAGCTCTGATTGTCTCCAAGTTGAACAAGCAAACTTTGTGAGAAACCAAAATCGGGCCATTAATCCTTACTCAAAAAATTACAACCCTGGATGAAGGAACCACCCAAAATTTTCTTTGAGCAATCAAGGAGGGCCTTCACAACAACAACAACAACAACAACAACAACAACAAAGAGCACAACTACCACCTAGAATGTTACCAAGGCCACTATATCAATCGTCATATCCACAACAAGGGTATCAACCATAATTCCAACCACTACATCATCCCTAACCTACTATGTAACCTCATGGAGAAAAGAAGCAATCTTGGAAGGAAGCAATAGAGAAGTTGGCAAACGTCACAAATGTTATGTTTGAGAAGATTGAAAAGGGAATGAAATTATTGATAACCTCAAACAGAAACTTGAAATATTAAGTGGGACAACTTGCCCAATCCATCAACTCAAGAGAAGAAGATAGTTTGTCGAGTAAGACACAAGTGAAACCTAGGGAGCAATGCAATGCAATTGTATTGAGAAACGGCAAATCCTTGGAGCAACTACAAATCAAGGGGAAGGAAAATATGGGAGAGCCAAGTGAAGTTGAAGAAAAGGAGGAAGCCAAAGCCTCAAAGAAATACATACATCCTCCATCATATGTACCTCCTATTCCATTTCCTCAAAGATTGCAAAAGCTTGAGGATGACATACAATTTTAAAAGTTTGTGAAAATCTTCAAGCAACTATACATCAACATTCTATTTGTCAATGTCATTGCTCAAATTCCGGCATATGCAAAATTTCTTAAGGAAATTATGTCTAAGAAGAGAACATTTCAAAAGCATGAGATCATAGCATTGTCGCAGGAGTTTAGTGACATCATTCAAAGGAAGCTAACTCTGAAACTCGAAGATTCGGGAAGTTTCTCAATTCCATACAATATAGGAAACTTGCACATCAACAATGCCTTATGTGATTTGGGAGCAAGTGTGTCTCTAATGCCTGTCTTCATGTGTAGGAAGCTTGGCTTGAAGGAATTGAAGCCCACATCCATCTGTTTACAACCAGCCAACCGGTCCATCACTTACCCCATGGGGATACTTGAAAACGTATTGTTGAAGGTGGACAAATTCATTGTACCAGTGGATTTCATTGTCCTTGACATGGAAGAAGATAGAGAAATCCCTATCATCTTGGGTAGACCACTCCTGACTACGGAGGGCACGATGATAGATGTGAAGAATGGAAATCTCACACTCAATATTGGTGAAGACAAGGTAGAATTTGATTTAGCAAGAGCTTCCAAATTTTCACCCACCGCGGATCAAGTTTTTCAAGTCGATTATTTTTAAGAGCTAGCTCAAGAAGTTTGTAAAAAGATGTTGCACCAAGAACCATTGGAGAAATGCTTAATGAACAAGAATGGGAAAGATGTTGACATGGATGGAAACCACAAGAGGGAAGCTAACCCAATGCAACCATTTTCAAGAGATGTTCGAGACCGCTTCAAGGACCAAAGATATTGGCAAATGGAGCAGTGGAGGTCACATTCAAAGCCATCGGGTTGTACGATGAAGGAACAAAGCCTTAAACCCTACTCGGTGAATGAAGAATTCAAAAGGCGAAAGGCTATGAAACCTCTCGACCCGACACAATAATAAAGATCTCCATGTCAAGCCAACGACATTAAACAAAGGCGCTTCTTGGGAGGCAACCCAAGCTCTAAACATCTTGATCTCGTAATAATTTTGTTGTATATTTTGGATTGTGTTTTGGAAACTTGTGTTGTGTTCAATGTGTGTAGGGATGTGTAGGGAGGTCATTTTGAAGGCTTCAAGAGAGCGACCGCAACAACGGAGGTCAAATTGTACTGATATAAGGAGAAACCATAGTCAAACTGTAGTGATATGAGGAGAAACCATAGTCAAACTCTATGCATATAGAGAAATGGGCAAAGGAGGAAAATTTGGCTATGGCCAGACCGTAGCCAATCACTCGTAGGTCGTAGCCAGTTACGCCGCTTTTAGTGAAAGGAGAAGAATTTGCTACGGGCAAAGAGCAGGCTGTAGCGACATACAATGAGCAACTCGTAGTGATACCCTTCCCAACCGTAGAGACACTTAGCAAACTGTAGCAACATCGAATGACCATAGCGCATAACCAACCCGGCAGTAGTGCGCCTTCATTCTGCCCGTAGCTCAAAAATGTGGACCATAATGAAGCTTCATGCCGTAGCGCAAAATTGTGGACCATAGTGAAGCTTCATGCCCATAGTGCAAGATGATTGAGGAGACTGCATTGACATCGACAGTTGCATGAACATGAGGATGATCAAGAAAGTTGGAGACTTCTACCACCTCCTATTTCGGAACGAGATATACAAACACCCTCTTCACGACCGTCGTAGAATACACTTGAAGATTGAAGTCAACTGGAGCTTCAACACATATGGCCTTGAGCAGAGGTGCCCTACATTATCCGAATGAAAAGAGGAGCAAGGTGTGAATGAACCTTTAGATGGAGAGGTGATGGCGACAGATCCTTACGTTCCACCCACCATGATGCACGATGCCCACATCCCACACACTTCTACATCTGAGACAGGGCAGTCTTATAGTACAACACATGGTGATTGGACAGAGTGCTATGCGGGTATTCAGGAGCTCCTTCAAGGTCAAAGAGGCATTCAAGGGTGATTAACAAGAATTGAGGAGTGCCAAGATGAAATGTGAAGGCAACAGAACTACATGCGTGAACAACAAGCCTCCATAAATGTTATGATCGAGAGGTTCAATCATTGGCACATCGAGCATGAAGATTGGTCCATGTTTAGCCCTCCGACAAGTTGAGCATGTGTTCCTCACCCCATACCTAGTATATTTTCTTTCTTTTGAAACATCAAGGACAATGTTCATGCTAAGTTTGGAGGAGTAAGGTCATATTTTGATCATTTGTCATCTTTCTAGTTAACTCACATGCATCTTTTGACCTCTTACTTGTGTGATCATTTATATTTTTGCCTCATTATACCATGAACCCTTATATGTATGAACCCCTAATGTAGAATGCTTAACTTTTTTGTATCATGCACACCACATGTTGCTAAGAATGCCATTGCAAGTATTTTGAAAATGAACTTTTTGATATGTTAAAGTGTTATGAATTGTTTTACTTTACACATGTCTAAGGACCTCATATGCGAGAAGCAAGAAGAGATGTGAAAACTAACATCATAATCTATATTGTCGGTCGAAAATTGAGTGAAAGTAGCCAAAAGAATTTTCATCTAAGCATGGGTGCATTGCACAATTTCTTAGTTTAAGTTCACAAGAAAATGGAAATGAGAAGATCCATAGAACAAAGACTCATGGTAGAGCACTCGTGCCCTCAGTTGCAGACACATAAATCAATCTTGTGTTATCATTTTTGTGTGTTATATGCATTGCACATACATATGCATGCTTTCACAAGGAGGGAAATGAGAAAAGGAGCAAAAAGAAAAAGAGCAAATGAAAAATGCTCAAAAGAAAAGAAAAAGGGAAAAAGAACAAAGTCAAATAAAATTTGTGAAGTCCCCCTTGTGCAAAGACAAAATTCAAAAAGTCACATGCATTGCATCTTCTTTTATTTTTGTGTGACATAGCATGAATGATAAGAATATCTTTCTAGTGTATTTGAGAACTGAAGCACATATAATCTCATTGACAATCATACTTAGTTGATGTTCCCGAAAGCTTATGAAAACTTGATCTATACTTATAGTTAGATTTGTGATGTGAAGTATAACCTTTTGGAATTGATAATGGCATGTGTAGGAATAAGTGGTGTGGAATGACTCAACTCTATGTTGATGACTTAAATGATATACTTTTTCAAAAGCTTGCAATTGTATTTCCTCACTTGATGATGATATGTTGTGTTTGATATGAATTCCCAAAACCTACCACCTATGACATTTGCTTGAGGACAAGCAAAGATCTAGTTTGGGGAAGTTGATAGGTGTGATAAATGCATAGATAAGATTAGCATAATGCATGAGTTTCATAGCGTTATCATGTCTTTCAAGCTTTAATCATTATCAATTCCTCAAATAATTAGTATCATTTCAAGTCGAATAATTTCTTGTAGGATTTTAAAGGTTTGGATTTGTTCAACCGATTTTGGGAGGTTCAACCAACTTCAGGAGGTTAAAGGAGTTTCAATCGACATCAACCGACCTATTCAACCGACTATACTAGAAATTCAACCGACATACAAGGCGACCGTAGCGCCCCCCCTTCAAGTCGTAGTGCCCCTCTCCGACCCGTAACGCATCTCCATGAGGCCGTAGTAGCAACACCCAAGCAGTAGCGGCTGACTTGGAACCGTAGCGCACCTGGCTGGGTCATAGCGTGTTCATCAAGTGGGCGTAATGGAACCAACAAGCCGTAGAGCATCAAAGCGAACGGTAACGTATCTCCATGAGGCCGTAGCAACATGTGAAGGATCATCAGTGGTTGGTGGCCTTGTGTACAGTACTATATAAGTGATAATTAGGGTTTTGGGATGACTCTCTCTCCTCTATTGGATTTTTGGAGGCCGAAAATTGGAGGCTTTATTATATTCTTAGGGATTATTAAGCTTGTAAGAGGTACAATAAATGATTTGTGTTCTAAACTTTGATTTGTATTGAATGTTAGTATTTGAACTTATCATTTCTAGTTTTATGATGACTTTTTCTCTACTTGATTTCTCTCCTTCCTCTCTCATTATGGGTAACTAATCTATCTTGTTTTAGGGTTAGATGAAGTCCAGAGTTTAATTACTTTGGAATAATGATTATGCATGTATGCAACTCTTTTTCTTAGCAAACGTATTGTTAGGTTCTTATGAGATTAGCTATCTCATTCGAGTTATTTCAGGTTGCTAAGTGATGAAAGTCATCTTATCCAACTAGTAGCTTTGCTAAGTAAGATATATATATTTGCTATCTAGAAGTAGAGGTACCTTGTATTGCTTCTTTATGCTCATGAATGAAATGCAGCTATTGTTAGAGTGAATGCATGAAAGTGTCATTCCTTAACCCTAATTAGAATTGTGTTTCCTTGAAAGAGGAATGCATGATTATTGGAGTGAAGCAAGAGCCTATTTCATGTTATATCACTACTCCTTTGCATTGTTTCCCTATATGGATTTGAAACCCTAGAACATCTCTCTCATATATACATTCTCACTCTAATACATTGTACATCTACTTCTTTGATATTCTCTTCCTCTAAGTTCTATTGTTAGTATATCATTTTCTCTTTAAACCTAATCGTGTAGATAACACATTGAGAACTATAATTCTAGCACTTGGCGACTTTCCTGTGGGATCAATATTTTATTACTACAACAAGGCCCCGTGCGCTTGAGGGACGCTTGTCATCATTCCAAAGCAACCCTCAAAGTAACCTTAGTGTCACTAACGAAATAAGTCAAACATAACAAGATAGCCCACTTGAAATAAATATTAGGCATTTCATAGAATGATTTAAAGTACCATATGAAAAGAAAGATGATGCAAAGTAAGGAAAGATGATACAAATAAAAAAACCAAAGTAAGTATGATGAAAAAGAATAAAGTAATGATATGGATGATATGATGATGATTGATTAATGACTGAGGATTAATTATGTTTTACTATCATTTATGATATTGTCTTAGCTTATCATCATACTTCTATGTTATCACCAAGAGTTTTATCTATGATGCCTTAGGCTTTATATCTCATGAGAAAATTGTCTCCCCTGTATTGGATTTTGTAGGTGAGTGATCTGCAATGATATGTTGACACATGCGGCGATTGATGCTCATGATGGATGTTGCTTGCTTATGAATATTGGTCCTTGGTCTTGATGTCTCGTAGTTATAGTTTTTTTTCCAATTGAGTTATGATAGTCTAGTATGTTTGAGACATTATTATTTCATTTAAGACTTCCACACTTCTACTTTTATGAAAGAATTTTTTATTTATTTTCGCATTTTTGGTTGACTGAACAAACAATCAGAACACATAGTCAAGCATAGAATAGACCATTGTAGCATCTCTAGGAGAGCGTTCTGCCATATGGTGCGGTGTGCTTCTAGGGGCGGTACAGTTATATTAATATATATAGTATTATTACGCTTATAATATATATTAAGTTGTTAAACTATTAACTGCACAAAAAATAGAAATTGAAAAAAAAATCAAAAAATGATATAAGCACGAAACATGTGAAGGAAAATCCTTCTCTACTTGAAATATTGAATCAACTATAGTTTTTTAACAATTATGAGAAGCCTTTTCAAAATAATTGCAAAAAACATGCTTATTATTGTATTTTTTGTCAGAGCTCCTTATTTCTTTAAGAAATATTGATGTAATTGTTGAAAAGAAAAGAATTCAAGTATGGATGACACCTGAGCCAAAGTGGGGCACAATGATCAGGCTCGTCCCACCTTCATCCCTCACCCCTCCGCTCCATGCAGGTTTGAACATAACTAATTAGTTATAATAATATATGTTTTTATTTATTTAATGGTATTTAGTTACATAATTATAGTTAATTTTTGTTCATCAATAATGGAATCTATTAACAAATATTTAATTGTATATTTTAGAACACTTGATTATTAAATAACATGTATATAAAACTTAGTTAATAAGTAATAAAATAAGACTTACCTGTAATTTTGACTACAATCTCCTCCTCCGCAATGATAGAAGAGATCCAAACGATGACTAGTTGAAAATTTTGTCCAAATGCAAGAGGGATAGATTCGTTTAAACATAAATTTACAATTAAATTATTTAATGTTCATAACTTTCCCAAATCGTACCCGTCACAAGGCATAATACAAACTTAAAAATGTTACAACCTTCTTCTTTGACTTAACGTTGGTTAACAATGAATACATATCATGTGGAAGGAATAACTTTAAAATAAAACTCCTTTCAACTCGTATAGTCAAATAAAATATGTGATTACATTATTCCAATAATGAAAAGGAATAATTAATAAAAGTAATTTGACAACTTGATTTAAGACTAAAATGAATCTGCTATTCCCTATCATGTGCAAGCCACCAATGCAACGAACATTTGCATCACCTGCAGGGGAAGCAATTCTCTCATAAGCGATAAAGCTCCATATGTAAAGAAAAATATAGGAAAAATCATATACAATGACATAGTAGAGAGAAAAGCATAATCAACAAAACGACTTCCTTTATCTTTACCCTTTTTATCTTCACTTTCCTTTATTCCCTTCTTTACAATATCATTAAGCGATCATTTGATTGGTTGGAGAATAAATAGAGGAGGAATATTTATAAAGTTATTCTTTTGTATATTCTCACAATTTTTATTCCTTTAGCATTTGTTTTGACATTAATAAAAATATATATTCTTATATTTAAATTTATTTAGAATATATTATACTAAAAAAATAGTATTAATAATATATTTATAATAATAAATAAGAATTTATTCACTTTATTTATGTTTATAAATTAAATTATTTATTATGATAATATAGTAATCAAACAGTATTTGATTAATTAATTAATAATGTTATATAATAT
>LTAE01013391.1:0-12647 GCA_001647135.1 Pontederia paniculata
TATATATATAGATTTCAGCTCGAGCTACTCTATCTTCAGTCCACTAACCATTATGTAATAATTTTCTAATGAATTTGACTGCTTTGAATAACACGAGAAAGAGATGATTGATCCATATAGTCTGAAGGGATTCATCTTCTCGGCATTTATTATACAAAGAAACCAGCAACAGTCAGAAAGTAATCAACAAATGGAAAAGGGAAAAAAATACACAGAGAATGAAAAATAGCAAATTAAAGACTAGTAGTTGGCGATGATGGGTGGGTTGGCGTACGGGCCGTTGAGCCAAGACCGGGCGATGAGGCCGTAAGCGGCTTGGGTCAAGTGGATGCCGTCCCAGCTCACATACGTGTCCGGGTCGCTGCACACGCTCGAGCCCGACTCCGAGCATCTGTACTTGAGGTTCACGTTATGATCCCCGACTCCGCCCGCACCACAGCATGCTTTTAAGGCTCCACCTCTGAACCCTGCACGACACGACACACACAAAAACAAGTTAAATTGCACTACTTTTATGTCTATTATTAAATTGTAGAACAAACATTAAATTGGAATGTAACATTATGTACATATTGATCGACTAACCATATTGATTTGGATTGGCAGCAAACTGAATGGCCGGAGTGTAGTAGTCCCCATATCTGACCCTCGTCCATGGATACTTCACCTGGAGTTGGTTCAGTGCCTGCTGCAGCAACGAGTTGTGGTACCACGTCAAGTCGTTGAACTGCCTCAGGCACCCGATCTCCGTGTAGTCGCCCGGATTGGATGTCGAGTACAGCGTCAAGTACAACGGGAAACATCCGATCGGCAGCATCCCCGGCACTACAAGATTCATAGCTCCATTGCCGATTAATCTCTGCACATACATATACTAATTAAGTAATCAGATAGATTGGATATGCAGAAGGATCCAGTAAGTTGCAGTTATATATATGACCTCCACTCCATTAGAAATGGCTTGGACTACTTGTGGCACAAAGCTGTAGACCTCCGGAATGCTCCTCCCTGAGAAGATTGGCGTGTTGTAGTCGTTCCCGCCGAACTCTCCGACCACGAAGAGTGATCTACTCAGGTAATCCCTGCAATTACCTGCATGCATGCAAATGCATGAAATCTACCATTCTCTTCGATTTATATGTGGAGAGAGCTATTAATGGAAACCTTGTGGAGTGCTGCTGCAGAGAGAAGGCAGCATCTGCTCGAACCACCCAATCTGTCTGCCGAGCGATGCGTTCACCCATAAGCCGCCGCTGAGGTTTCTGTCGTAAAAGAAGTCGAAGTCGAGGGTCGTGGCCGCCGTGTGGGCGAAGTTTGCGCCTTGCACGAAGCTTTCGTTCCTGGACGTGGACGGCGGAACCAGCGGCAACCCGATCGCCTCAGCTGCATTCATGCATGCATGTATATGCATGGTTATAAATTCAAACGTAGGCACTGTTCAGAGAAAAATGGTGAATGTACATGTAATAATACCGATGAAATCAATGACGAGACGCCCATTGGAGCAGCGGCCGGTGGGGCGGCCGAAGAAGCTCATGCCGTAAGGCAGGCCGGCGACGACGATGTTGCCGGTGTCGGAGAGCGAGTCGCCGAAGCTGAACAGGGCGTTGTATTGCTGAGAATGGGAATTGGTGGGGAGGGAGACGAGGAAGATGATGAGAAGCCAGAGCTGATTCATGGCTGGTGAATGAGATGAACGAAGAACGAGTCCAATGCACTTCTTGTGTTGCTTTCTGCGCATGACTAAAGCTCGACGATCACCTTTAATTTATGGAGCCTGTTGCGATGGTACCTTCGTGCAAGGCTTCCTTCTACCTACTCCGTTTGTGTGCAGCAAGACGTTTCCTTTCGCTAGGGGTTCAATTTACAAATTATTCACGACTTTAGATGCGAAATATTTGTATAGTAAAGCCCATGACAACTTTTGGGCGACTACCATAAAGCATTGTACTGTGGGAATATACAGGGATTCGTCAGCTCCCCACGTATAGAACTTTAAGAGCTCACTTTTTTTTTTAATTTTACGGCACTTTGGAGAATATTTTTTATCTGATATATTGTCTCCTCTCTTGATAAGTAGTCAAGATACTCTGCCATTGATCCACACTTGTAGATTTATTTGAGCTTTGGCTTGGTGCAAATGGTGCAACTAATTAGTGTTCAGTTAAGGTACTAATATCAGTGTTATCTAACACATTAGTAAGTGACTAAAGAATAAGCTGTAAAGGTTTATTAAGACCAATATAATTTGTGTGTGACCTGTATGAATCCATCCTAACTACACAAGACAAGGCCTCAATTTATCCATCTACTTTAACTTATAATTCTTCAGTAAGAAGCATACAGAAACCAATATGCACTATATATGCATTGTTGAGTGCTTCACCATAATGTGGAAAGATATGCTAGAATGGGCTCTGTTATGAATAAGATGGTAAGCATCTAAAGCTAAAAAAATGATTTTTCATGCACAAGTATCATATTTCTTTCGGCCAAATAAATGAAGTGATGATCGAAACCACAATAGATAGAGCATGCACTTAGTACTAAGAAAAGCTACATTGTTTTCGTTCTGTAATGCAACGTCTTCTTACAATAAACTTAAGGATATGTGATGATCAGGTCCTAATTGATTTATATGATGGTTGGTTTTGCATAAGGGCCTTTGATCCATCCATCAGCAATGAGTTTATAAGCAGCCTCAGTTAAGTGAATGCCATCCCAGCTCACATACGTCGCCGGATCTTCGCACACACTCGACCCCGATTGCGCACAGGTTTTATTGATGTTGACATTGTAGTTACCAGTTCCTTTCGCTCCACAGCAAGCTCTCAGAGTCCCGCCATTGAATCCTGCAAGGAGTAAGGCAGTCAAGTGTGTTAACAAGGTATATGGAAGTAGACTGTAATATTGACAGCGAGGTGTGCTAGAATCACATTAAATATGTGATCACGATGTGTAAACGTTTAGCTGTGTGAACAGAGTGTTGATGCTGAGAAGAAATGTGAAGCTGTATATTGGATATTTATAATCAGAAAACAAAATAGCAATTTAGCAATAAAAAAGCAGAACGTATTGGGAAATCATGACAGAGGCCCCATATAAACATTCATAATTGATACTTTCTGCCTTTAAAGATTCCCCAATCCTCTGCAGAGGTGGATCCTTATTATTTGATTGAGCATAATGGTTCATCCACCTTTTCCTCCTCCAGCTGTTGTGGCAAAAAAGAAAGCACCTTTTACATGCAGGAACCTAATTGTCTAATATGTTAGGAGCAATAGAACCTCATGACAATTAACAAGCTTACTTTTACATAAGAAACTAAATTATGATCATTGTGCAATAACTCGGTTGGTTAGCAGGCCCAAGATTACAAAGTAGGATTACCAGTTCATTTTTTCACATGTTTGGTAGCTTCTTCTCTTTTGTGAGGTTTTCGAAGCTTCTCACATTATTTTTCTTTTATCTCATAGTTGTATCATTCTTTACTCTTTCATGTACTTAACTTTATGTTTTGACGGCTACTTGCTCCTTCAAAACTCTCTGTCCCTGATCTCCAAAGTAAAATGAGGTGGAGAATATATAATTCTTAGAAAGCTTATTAGTTATTCCCACTCAATTGGCAGACCTGAACCTTCATATGCCATCCTAAATGCAAATGCATATGATTTGGTGAAGCCATATCTTTTGCTGTTCAATTAGCAATAGGCAGCATTGGCATGCAGAGGAATTCAAACCTGCAACTAAAGAGAAACATAGCACTTACCATACTGTGTTGGATTGGCCACAAACTGAATGGCTGGGTTGTAGTAATCTGCATATCTGATCCTCGCCGATGGATACTTCCACTGAAGACCATATAATGCGCGCCGGAGAAGCGTATTATGGTAGGAAGTTAGATCATTATACCTCTTTAAGCATCCGATTTCGGAGTAATCCTTTTTGTTAGAACTACTATACAGTGTAAGGTATAGTGGAAAGCATCCAATTGGCAGCATTCCAGGCACCACTACATCCACTGCTCCATGCCTAATCAATCTCTGCACACAAAATATATAGGGTATAGTTAATTGTCACCCAGATCAACATCCAATTCAATCATAGGTCTAGTTTTCTTGCATTCTTTTTTTTTTAATGCCAAAATGTAAGAAAATTGGTAAAGATGAATCTGCTTGTGTCTCTTTGGTTCTGCAGTATGAAATAATTGAGCTTCTGAACACTAAAAAGCAGGTAATAATTAAGTACCTCTACACCCATGGAAATGGCGCGGACGACCTTGGGCACGTAGGTGTTCACCTCCTTCAAGCTTCTGCCGGCGAAAAATCCGCTGCTGTAATCATTCCCTCCGAACTCTCCGACCACAAAAAGTGATGTGCTCAGGTAGTCTTTACAGCCTGCAATCACACACATATGCACACCAACAGGGTCTAAAAGATGGA
Source organism: Pontederia paniculata (assembly GCA_001647135.1). Lineage (NCBI taxonomy): Eukaryota > Viridiplantae > Streptophyta > Magnoliopsida > Commelinales > Pontederiaceae > Pontederia > Pontederia paniculata. The sequence goes on from LTAE01013391.1 coordinate 4,443, forward strand.
GCCTGGAGGCAAACTTGCATGCGACAGATGATCAACTATGTAGTCATTCGATTCGTCACCTTCAGATGATCCGCAGATCGAAGGCAGCATGCGCTCGAACGATCCGATTTGGTTGCTGAGCGAGGAGTTGACCCAAAGCTGCTTGCCGAGGCCTCGCCGGGAGAAGAACTTGAAGCCGAGCGTCGTGGCGGCCGTGTAGGCGAAGTTTGCGCCCTGCCGGAAGCTCTTGTCCTTCGCCGTCGACGGCGGGACCAACGGCAGCCCCACCGCCTCGGCTACACGTTTACAAGCATGAAACTTTAGTTTATGCAAACACACACTACAAGCGATGATGAGTGACTACATGCAACAAGCGCCGGGCCGTGCACACGAACGTACCAACGAAGTCGATGACGAGGCGGCCATTGGAGCAGCGGCCGGTGGGACGGCCGAAGAAGGTCATGCCGTAAGGGAGGCCAGCGACGTCGACATTGCCGGTGTCGGAGAGGGAGTCGCCGAAGCTGAAGATGGCATTGTAGCGGCCGGCGCCGGCGCCGGCACCGCAGAGGGCGATGTGGAAGCTGCATGAGGAGGACAGCAAGAAGAGGAGGAGGAGGAGCGTTGGGAGCCTCATTGTGGCTGGAGCAGGCGAACAAGTGTTGCGGTGGTCGATCATTACACAGCCTTCTTATGGCCGAAAGCTCTTGTCCTTTGCTCTTTAGTACTCAGAGCTTTGCTCGCTTTCCAATTCCCTGCAGCTTGTCTGCATGTAATGCTCCTGTGACTGCGTGCACTGTGGACATGATATATACACATACATACATATATGTATATATTTATCCTTGTTTCATAAATTTTGGTGGTTGTTCAGTAAACATCGACATAATGTGGGTGGTGGACTGGATTGGATATATTCACATGCTCACAGTACATTTTTTTTTAAAAAAATTTGTTTCTTTTTCTCAAATAAAAAATATGTTATTATTTACAATCATTGATATATGATCGAATGCAATTTTTATATGAGATATTATCACTTAAATCTTCACTGTAATATTGAAAAAGATATTTCTGCTAATTTCTTGTATATGTTTTTCTCTTCCACAATTTGTATATTAGAATTTACATAAGAAATTTACCAAAAAAACATTCATACTCATATTTGTTAGCATTTTGCTGCTGTTTACCATCTGTAAGGCATGCGACTGGATACAGTGCAACATGTGAATGCCTTCCACGTAATGTTATCATAAATTATATATTTATAAGATATATATACACACACATATATATATATATAACACGGGTGGTGGGGATTGTAGGACATGAGTACTTTTGGATAAAAGAATTGTTATAGTTATTTTATCTTGATATTTATTTTTTAAAAATTAAAATCATTAATCATTTCGATTCACATATCATACACGCTTCTCAACTTATGTTGTAATTCAGAAATAAATTTTGGATTTGATCAGGGTTTGGTGGGTCGTGGTTCAACATGTCTAATGAAGGACCAAATTAAGTCGAAAGTACATGTATAGTTCACTTTTTGGGCTCCATTTGTTTTTTCTTTTTCTATGTTAAATTTAATGTACTATTAAAAATATTAAAAATTTATTGACAAAAAATAATATATTTATATATTGAATATTTAATAATAAAAATACAATATTTTAGAAAATAAATAAGAGAGAGAGATATATCTTTTTTTAGAAGTAGTGTGTATGTTTTAGATCACTCGACATCACCAATTTAATTGTTTATTATGCTATATTATCATATCAATAGAAGTGATGGCATTCGAAAGTTACTATATGTAAAATAAAACAACGATTGATATATAACTTCTTAAAGTTCGTATTAGTCATAGTTTAGCCAACTTTAAAATGTGGACTTACTTTCAAAATTTCTTTTGGTTTACGATTTTTTTTATTTACGCTTCACTAATTAATTCCGAAAAATGAATATAACATTAATACTTCTAAGACACGATCCTATTATTGTTTGACCAACTGAAATAATGAATATAGATAGTTCAAAAGTGATGGTATCTTTCTTTTGGTAACTGATGTTTTATGATGTCTCGGAATAGAAAATTTTCTCAGTCATCTTAAATACGTTGCCAAGAACGTAACAACAATCGAGAGAGACAGAAAGAAAAAAAAAGAACATAAAGATAATAGTGACAAGCTTTCCAATTAACAGGAGCTGCCGAGAGACTTAATTCCCTTTGAGCTGGCTCAGTTGACGACGTGCTTTTCTCAGAGCTCGACACCGATTCAAACCGTATATACACGTACAGATATTGTACAACTAATTCGTATGCTTGGTCAATTTGGTGTGTCAAGAGTTATTAGAAGTTGTTTAATTAGAGAGGTGAATAAAAAATATCGAATTATTATTGTTAAAGAAGACTTTAATTCAACTGATTACGAGAGTTATATTTAAGAATTAATGAAAATTAGTAGTCTTAAATTTAATTTTGAAATCGTTAATTTAATTTAAAAAAATTATTTTATGATTTATCTTAATTATATATTAATAATTTTAAATATCGTGAGTTCCGAATGGATTAAAAAAAACTTTAATTCAGCTAGTTTATCAATGGAACTCCCGTGTACCTCGCAGAACAGCAGAAAAATACATGCATATTCAAAACGATTTTTGCTAGCCGTGAGCTGATGATGCCTAGTTGTCCTCTTCTTCCACGTCCCTTTCCCCATTTCTTTGTTCTCTTTTCCTAGTAATCAGTTCTTCTCTTTGGTGCTTTCTTCTAACTGGACTACTGTTTCCAACTAGTGGAAAGGAAAAAGATAAACGAGTAACCATATTAACAAATAGTATACGAAGTTTGGAAATTTACCCATATAATTATCTGCATTTAAAATTTAAGTAAAGGGGAAGATCCACGTATAGAGTGAAGCCTCGACCCTTTCCTCCCGACTTTTCGAGATATATATATATACATATATATATATATATATATAACTCCCACTATCCGTGAGTAGTCTAACTGAAGATCATATCTTGAAGTTTCACTGTCCGTAAATACTTCGTATTGACTCAGTCATTCCTGAGTCCCATCAAGCTCATGTGCTTGATGAAAGTACCAGTTGCAATTCCGTTCGTGAGAGAATCGGCTAACATATCACTCGCAGGCATGTAGATAACTCTCACTTTCTTCTTATCAACTATATCCTGAATATAGTGATACTCAATCTCAATGTATTTTTCTTTTGAACTATTGGCTCAACTGTGTATTAAGCTTATCGCAGCTTGATTATCACAATACATAGGTAATGGTCCTCTGACCATATTGAACTCTAGTTCTAAAAGGAAATGCCTGAATCATACACCATGGGTGACTGCTATACTACAAGCAACATACTCAGCCTCCTGTATGTGTCTAGCCACACATTCATGTTTCTTGCTTCCCCAAGAAACAATTGCACTACCCAGAAGGAACAAGTGACCTGATGTAGACTTGCGATCGTCTATATTACCGCCAAAGTCTGCATCCAAATACCCTGCTGCCTCAAGTGTATCAGCCTGGTATGTCAATCTCAATTATATCGTGTCCTTCATATATCGCAGTATCCTCTTAATGGCTTCCCAATGAGCATTTCCAGGATTACTTTGAAATTTGCTAACAAAGCATATCGTGTAAGTCAAATCGGGTCTCGTACAGAGCATCGCATACATTGGACTGTCCACCACTTCTGCATAAGGCTCACCCAAAGGTCCTTGCTCTGCATTGAGACACTGACTTTTACTCAGCATCTTCCCAACTACTAGCGGTGTCGGTGCGGGACTGCTATTCTGTATCCCGAACCTCCTTAGTACCTTATTAATGTACTGTTCCTGACTTAAACTCAAGCTTCTTGAGTTTCTGTCACGACTGATTTGAATGACAAGTATATAGGAGGTTTTACCCATGTCTGTCATTTTAAATCGTTTGCTCAATTTATCCTTAATTTCATTGAGCATCTCTACATCATTATCGGCAAGCAGTATGTCATCTACATATAGTGACAATATCACAAAACTACTTTCACTCTTTTTGATGTAGACATAGTGATCCAATTTGTTCGTTCTGAAATCAAATTGAATTATCGTCTCATGGAATTTTAAATACTATTGCCTAGACGATTGCTTCAAGTCATACAATGATTTTTGGAATTATACACTTTATCCTCCTGACCTTTCACCTGAAACCCTTCACGTTTACGTCTTCAGACAGGTCTCCATTCAGGAACGTTGTCTTAACATCCATTTGGAACAACTCCAAATTCATATATGCCACTATGGCTAAGATCGTCCTAATCGACGCAAACTTAGCCACTGGACAATAAGTCTCCTGAAAATTAATCTTGGCTTCTTGAGTATAACCCTTACCCACCAATCTTGCTTTGTGTCTATCAAGAGAACCGTCAGCACCGTACTTTCTCTTGAATACCCATTTGCACCCAATAGATTGTCTTCCTTTCGGCAAATCACATAATGTTCACACTCCGTTGTTATGAATCGAGTTCAATTCTGCTTTCATGGCGGCCGATCATTACTCCGTTTCACTAGAAGTCATCGCTTCTTTGTAGGTGATAGGATCGGTACTATCCTCTATCTGAATGTCAACGGAGTAACACGATGCCTCACACTCGTGCAGAACATAATCATCCAAATGTGCGGGTGTTGATCGTGGGCGCTTGGTACCGGTTATACTTGTGGAAGTACTCGGTTCCACTACATCCAAGGGTATCTCATTTGGAGATGGAACATTAACTCCCACTGCTGGATAGTACAGTGGATCACGTGTGTTGTCTCCATCGTCTCCTAGAATCGTGAGAGGATCATCATCCTCCATAACCAGCTCCTTTTCATTCTCAAGAAAAGTGGCATCACGACTCTCTATGAGGTTTTTTCCTGATGAAAAAATTTATACCCTTTGGACTGTTCACTATATCCAATAAACCTGCACGTTACCGTCCTCAAGTGTAGCTTGTCCCTAAGCTGACTAGGAATTAACACGTGCGCTTTACATCCTCATTTTCGGAGATTGCCCATCTCGAGTTTCTTGCCATTCCACAACTCATATGACATTGATTCTACGGACTTGGTGGGAATTATGTTCTGTATGTAACTCGCGATCATCAAAGCCTCACCCCGAAAGCGATTTGGCATACCCGAGTGGGACAACATACATCTCACTGCATTCATCAGAGTCCTATTCTTTCTTTTTGTCATACCATTCTGTTGTGGCGTATATGGCATCGTAGTCTGCCTACATGTGCCCTCTGAAATGCAGTAACTATCAAATTTCCGGAAGGTATACTCTCCTCTTCTATCTGTCATCAGGCACCTGATAGGTCTTCCTAACATTTTTTCAACTTGTGCCTTGTACCTCTTGAAAGTCTCGAAAGCTTCTGACTTTCTCTCTAAGAGGTATGCATAGAAAAATCTAGAATAATCGTCTATAAATATAATAAAGTACTCTTTTCCTTTATAAGTAGGAACACTCAATGATCCATAAATATCCGAATGAATTAGTTCCAACAACTCAGTTGACCTTGTCCCCACACCTAAAGGGGTCCTTGTCATTTTACCGGTCAAGCAATGCTCACGTGGCACTGTCCTTGCACTAAAAATGTTGGACACTAAATTTATTTTTTTTATTTGTTCCATTTTAGAGTTTCCTGGATGTCCTAACCTCTCATGCCAGATATCATAGTCAGACATATAACACAGAGAATACTGGGACGAATCTTTTATTTCATTAGACTTAACAACGTTCAAGCAGAATAGGTTATGATCGGTTACATACTTCTCTATTGCATTCACCTTATTGTTCTTGCCTATGGTTACACGACCATTATAAAACCTAACTTCAAGTCCCTTTTGCAAAAGTATAGGGATATAAATCAAATTGCGCCTTAAACATGGCGCGTACAACACATTTTTGAGTAATACAAAACTATCTCCTAAGTTTAGCTTATACTCAGCAATCCTCTTAACATCGAGGTGTGTGTTGTTGCCCATGTAGATCCTCTGCTCCTCTTTTGCAATTTCCTTGAAGTCAATGGGGTCTTCCTTGATCTTGGCAACGTGGTGGGTCGCTCCAGAGTCGATCCGCCATCCTTCAATTTTCGTCGTTGTTGCATTACACTCAATCACCAAGGCATATAAGGACTTGCTAGTGTCTGCTCTCTTATTTGGTCTTCCGCCTCCTTGTCCACCGGACGGGCCATTACCATCTTGTTTTTGCTTGTTGGGACAGTGCTCCTGGAAATGACCAAACTTCCCACAAGCAAAACAAGATCCTCTTGACACCTTGCGCCCTGCCCTAGGTTTGAACTGTCTTTTCTTGGGGCTGAAGGCTGACCTGACTTACTTGGGCCAATGGTGCATAGCATGAGCCTCTTCCTCCACCCCTTCAACATTCCCCTCTGCTTAGAAGATGTCTATCTTCTTCTTTCCTTTGGTCGTCCTGCTCGATGGTTAAGATGAATGCCAGTTTAGCAATCTTCTTAATTGACTCATTGACACGCACAATTGTGACTATCATGTCAAAAGTAGGCGGGAGACTGTTGAGCACCGAAGTAATTTGCAGTGGCTCTGACAGTGCATATCCTGCAGTTTCTAAGTTCTTAGACATTAGAATCATATTGTTCATATGGTCAGACACATTTTCGCATGGCCTCATTTTACATGTAGTGTACTTATGCAACAATAATTGGACATTCATGTTCCTCCTGGACACATATTTGTCTTTGAGAGTTGTCCAAAGCTCATAAGCATTGTTGTAGGTCTCAAAGACTCTATCAAATTATTCTTCATATACATCAATATGAAGGTCCTAGCATTCTCATAATCAGACTTTTCGCTGCTCCATGACTGCGGCATGAGCTGCTTTCTGCTCCTCAGAGGCTCCATCTGCAAGCGTTGGTGGGGTTGCATCTATAAAGTTTTGGAGACCGTCATGAACTAAGTCATATCTATTTCTACGATTCTAAGTGTCGTAGTTGGCGCCGTTAAAACGAACCAATTTGACTAGTTCGGCGGCCATGAATTTTAATATTTTTTCTAAAAAAAAAATTAAACTTAAAGTTAAGTAAATTAATCAAAAAATTTAATAAAGAAAATGTGCAAAAGTTAATTCTTAATAATTAGTTTTCTTTAAAAAATTAATTTAGCAAAATTAATTTCGTCCAAAAAAAATAACTTTAAAAGAAAATTAACTAATTTTTTAGAATTAAAGTTTTACAAAAAAAAGTTAATTTCTATCCGAAAATAATTGGGACTGAAAAATATAAAATTAACTTTCGTCCCAAAAAAATAATAACAGAGTATATAAAATTAAGTTTCGTACAAAAAAAAAATTCGTCCGAAACAATATAACTTTAACAAAAGTGATGAATTTTCGTCAGAAATTAATTTTTAAAAAAATTCGTCAACAATATATATTTTTTAGAAAATGGAAATTAATTTTCGTCCAAAAATTAGCTTTAACAAAAAAAAAATTTCGTCAGAAATTATTTTAACAAAACAAAAAAAAATATAAAGTTAATTTTCGTTGGAAGTTAATTTTAGCAGAGAATATGGAATTAGCTTACGCTGAAAAATAATCTTAACATAAAGATTGAAATTTTGATTTTTTTTGTCCAATTTTTTTTTATAATAACAGAATATATAAAGTTAAGTTTCGTCCGTAAGTAATTTTAATAAAAATATACTAATTTTTTTTAATTTAAAACAGTTTTTATAGAAACTATAAAAAACTGAATCCGTGAACAAATTTAACAGAAATAGATTTAATTAAAAAATGATTAACAGAAATAATATCCAAAGATATTGTCAACAAAAATAATAGTATGTTAATTCGTAATGAACTATTAATAGAAAAAGATATCCAAAATAGTATTAACAGAAATAAAATTTTCCAAAGATATTTTCAACAGAAATAATAATATTTTAATTCGTTAAGTAATATTAACATAAAATATAGTTGTACGTGAATAAAACAGTAATACTATAAGAATTGTACGTCGAAATATAAAGAAAATAATAATTATATTCTATTCAACAGTAGAATATTAAACAATAATTCTAATCACAAGTATTAATCAATGATCAATTAAGAAATTAATAATAATAAACAATAATTTTCACAATTAAATCCTAAATGATTACAAGCATTAATCAGGGAATTAACAGTAGTAATGAATAATTTGC
>LTAE01013392.1:0-12647 GCA_001647135.1 Pontederia paniculata
AAAGCACAGCCGGACGCTGACCAACGTCGGGACGCCGGGGACGTACAAGGCCACGGTGACGGCGCCGCCGGAGGTGAAGGCGGTGGTGGAGCCGTCGGAGCTGGCGTTCGCGGACGCCGGGGAGAAGAAGAGCTACACGGTGACCTTCTCGGCGGCGTCGCAGCCGTCGGGGACGTCGGCGTTCGGCCGGGTGGAGTGGTCGGACGGGAAGCACATCGTGGCGAGCCCCATGGCCTTCTCGTGGACTTAGAGATGGCACTTTGGGCGCGGACCAAAAGCGAAGCGGTGCGAGCCCAAAAGGTTGACTGTGGTTTGACTCGTGTCGCTTTGACTTGGTCAAAAAAAGGAGGACTTGTTCATGTTTAGCTTAATTGGCCTCTAATATTAAAGGTTGGGTAGAAGAAGGAAAAAAATGGTAAGAAATGTGTATATTCTTCTAAGGAATTTGCTTGAGAAAAGGAAAAAATATATCATGAAATTTGATGTGAATTTTCTCAAAGTTTGGGGCCTTTGGGCATTCAAAATGGAGACTGAACTTATTTTTCCTTTTTCTTTCAAGTTTCAAAATATTGGGAATCAATGAAGGATTGTTCTTGTTCCAATGTTAAGGACCATTAAGGAGAAGAAGAGATGTTGCTTTCTGCTATAAGTGTGCTTAAGTGGACTGATGTCTACGGCATAGAGCACCACAACCAATGGTGAGCAAACATGTCCCCTTCATGGTGGCCACATTTCTTCCTCTCTTGGCATGAGTGCACATGGAAACAAATGTAATTTATTCCTCCTAACAAATGTATGCATAATATGACATTTTGTTTTATAATATTAAATTAATGTTCAGAAAGTTACTTGTACCTTGTTCACTACTAATTAAAATTAAAAATTAAATATTCTTTATATTTTCTAGATTGGATTTAGTGAACTCTTACGAAATCATTTTGATTCTTTTAATCAATCACTCTCACTCTTACCACTTGAACATTATTGACCTCCTCTTCGCTCTGTGAATTCATCAGACAGCGGCCGCACTGATATTGTCCTTGTGTTGGACACATGTAGATGCATGTGATTGTTGTTAGCCTCAATCGATGCAACTAGAGAACCCCTTGTTTCTTTACCTCTAATAAATCTGAATATTATATCAAAATTTAAATTAAAATTGATTATTTAGTAATTTATATATGTGGATAGCTTTTTTATTGAAGAAATAGTTATTTCAATTTTAATTTTTGGGAGACAAAAAATTGGAAAAAATGAAGTTGATGGGCCAAAGGAATAATAATAATAACCTTTTGGTCCACGAAAATAATATGAGAGCAGTAATTGGCGATGATATGGGCTTTAAAATAATGCACCCAACTCGAATGGGCTTTATGGGTCTCAAATGGGCTTTATGGACCACCGTTTCAAACCTTCCCGTTCTGAACCGGTCCTCTTTTCTCACGTCCGGTTCGAAAAGTCCCTTTGGCGTCCCGCCGTCGCGCCGTGACCACCCAACAACGATGGAGAACTCGCCGGAGGAGCAGCTCTGCCAGGCGGCGGCCGCCGGAGACTGCACCAAGATCGACGAGATCCTCGCCTCTGGAGCAGACCCCTCGTACTTCGACGCTGCCGGGGAGACCCCGCTCATGCACGCTGCCCGCCACGGCCACGCTGAAGCCGTGAGCCGTTTACTCGCCGCTGGTGCTCCTTGGAACGCGCTCTCCCCTTCCGGGATCTCCGCCGGAGATTTAGCCATGGATCTCGGCCACCAAGACGCCTTAGACGCCCTCCTCAACGCCGGCATCCAGGCGGAGCTCGTCCTCGCGACCGTCACCCGCGCGGCGGAGCGTTCGGCCGGGAAAGGAGACGGCGACGTGAGCTACCTTGAGGAGAGAGTCTCCTTCAGCGAGGACAAGCTGATGGACGCGGAGAACAAGGCGGTGATGATGGAGTGGGAGCGGCCGCTGATGGAGGCGCACGCGAAGGCCGTCTCCGGCGACGGCGGGAAGAGAGTTCTCAATGTGGGTTTCGGGATGGGGCTGGTGGACGAGGCGATCCAGAGGTACGCGCCGGCCCAGCACACGATCATCGAGGCGCATCCAGACGTCTACGAGCGGATGCTGCGGACGGGATGGGGAGAGAAGGCGAATGTGAGGATCGTCTTCGGGCGGTGGCAGGATGTTCTTCCTCAACTCGAGTCGTACGATGGTAAACGTCCATTTCTACCCTGTTTTTCCTATGAAATCTATGGTCAATTGATTCTTCTCTGTTTGCTGCTAAATATGCTTGCTTTGTTGTAATGGATTGATACCCAAAAACACCAACTTTGGCGTATACTTATATACTTACAAAATAAATATTGGCATGCTCGAGAATAATATACTTATATAAACGGGGATTCAATCTAGTTAAGAAAGCGAATTGTAGCATAAAAAGCACAAAATAGTTATAGTTCTGCAATTGTGATATGGAAAGTTGAAATGTGCAGTTTTCTCTGTACCAAATGAATGATGGAGAGCACCAGAAGGACTTCTACCTTCATGGTTCAGAAGACTTATTTCAGTTCTTTGATCTATTAATCCTATAGGGCGCCAAATTTTCACTTCTATATTTATGGGGGAGCATGTTATCAAATTATAGTAGATATATGGTTAGTTTAATACCAAAATTACCTATAGTGTTGTAGTAGAAAGTACTTTTCCTTTTAGGCAATCAAAGAGAAAAGGTCAATCCGGGACTCCCCTGAATAAGTAATAAGGATGGAAGCCCCCAATGTTTTACCATAACAATTTTTTTCGATAAATGATTAGCTACAAAAGGTTTTTTTTTTAAGTGAACGTGTTGGATTACTCCTTTTTTTACATTTATTTTAAAGATTGACTTCTATGTACAATATCTCGGTCTAAGTTGTTATGGAGGTCAGTAAAAAAAGAGTTTATATCTCTAGCTTTACTGCTCGGACGTTGGAAGCAGAGCGCAGTGGCATATTGAACTACCTTTTGCACCTTCCTAACTTTACTGTGTCTTGGTCTCCTTATAAGAGTTACTTAGCAGCAAGTTCATTATCATCTAAAGCCACTAGTGTTTCAAAAATGAAATTTAGCTCTTTCCCTTACACTGAATTGAGGGGTAATTTTTACATATGGTCCTCCAACTTTGTAGTTTTTGCATGTTTAGTCCTTTTATCTAGTACAATGAATATTTTTTCCATTCTACTAATTTAGTACATTCATATAAATATTTTTTGTTATTATTATAACTTATAAGAAAATATGTCATGTTGATTTCGTGATATGTCATATAAGACTATCAATCGTGTATTTAGAGTAGATGTCAAATAGAAAAGTTGACCTTTGTTTGATGTGACATGTATCCAACATGATACATTTTATTATGATCATAATGTAAAATGTTTATGTGAACTTACTCAATCAATAGAATGAAAAAAGATTTTGTTATAACCAATAAAAGGATCAAACGTGCAAACACACATAAAGTTGGATGACTAATAGTGAAAAAAAAAGTTAGAGGACTATAGAGATATTAAAGTTAAAATTGGAAGACCTTATGTGAAAATTACTCCTGAATCAGGTGACAGAGAATTGTTTACATCTCACATTTTTTAGATAGGAGATACCCAGTGCCATGGACTGAGCTTATGACATGCTAGCATTAACCATAGTCTTTTAAAGGTTTAGATTGATTTGTGGGGGATGAAATAGGCTGGAAAAGGAGAGCATATATATTTGCAGATTCTGGGGCATAAGTTAAAAAAATGCTCACTTGCCCCAGAAACAAATGACCCTGCTTTAAGTGCTGCATACCTGGGTGATTTCACTTGCACCTTTTTTTCTAGAGATGCTTATAGAACTATAGACTGCTATCTCTTGATATCATTGAACAGCAATCCATAGTGAGCTTATTAGTATCCATTTATAAGTTCTCTTCAACTTGACACTATCTAGAATCTGAGCCAGCTGATAAGAAAAGAGATCCTGGATCAGAGCTTAACATAATGTTCTAGCACTAGCCACTTTTTTCTTAATTATATATTAGATCTTATGAGAGCTTGGTTTTGAATTTCCTTGAAATTCTTTCTGACATTAAAATTCCTGATGATTTATATGTCCATGCACAGGAATCTTTTTTGACACTTATGGGGAATATTACGAGGACCTGCGGGAATTTCACCAACAACTTCCTCGCCTACTGAAGCCTGGGGGGATATATTCGTACTTCAATGGTCTCTGTGGTAGCAACGCCTTCTTCCATGTCGTTTACTGCCAGTTGGTTGCATTAGAACTTGAAAATTTAGGTTACTCTACTCAGTTCATTCCTTTGCCTGTCAAAGACTGCTTGTCACCTGAGGTATGGGAGGGTGTGAAGCACAAGTACTGGCAACTGGACACTTATTACCTTCCTGTTTGCCAGGCGCTAAGTGATCCTGAATGACTTCAGCATGAACCAAGTTTCATGTGGTTCTGCAAGGTGTATCTTCTATCAACTTGTACTCGTTTTTTAAATGAGAAATAATTTTGGTAGTGTTTAGTTCTTCTATATTTTACATCATGTGCAGTGTTTTATGCTGTAGCCAGCAGAGATATATGACCTATAAACATTTGCACACTATGCAAGTCATGCATCATTGTGGCATGATTATGAAATTAAGCACAGGAGGAGATTGCTTTCTTCGGGAATCTTGCATCAGCATTTAGTTTCACTAAGCTCTCCTAGGCAAATCTTTTCATCTGCTTTAAATACACTGTAAAACCTGTTGTGATGTTTCCCAATTAGTTTTATGTCAATTAACTTATTTGCTTTTTTAAATCACAATTTGGATGGATATAAGTTATGGTACCATTTTTTTGGCCCCCGAATGGACTTGGCATCCACCAAGATTCTTTGACAAGAAAGTCATATTGCTAATCATATAATATGATATGGATTGTCTAGCAACTTTTGAAGGATCTAAAAAGAAGAAAAAGCAAAAGCCAACTTCAGAAAAAACAGCGTTTTTTTCTCTTTCACAAACATGACATTGCTAATCTTTTTTTTGTGCAATATTGTTAAATAAAAAAGGCTAAAGCATAGCCTTCTTTGACAAGAAAGAACTTTGCTCCTTCTTCATTTTGTTAAAATCTTACTGAATAAACTCCATGAATTCTATAGGAAATTTTTCTCTCAAGTTTTGTAAGTGTTAATTTAGATGAAAACAACTTAATAATTTATATTAAAAATGTAACACAAATAATTAATGAAAAGACCATTTTTCAAATAACTACAATTATTTTTTTCTCTCACATTCTCTCATGTCAGATAATTAAATACATTGTTTTTTCTTGCCTAAAGAAGATGCAATGTATATAATATCATAGTAGATGGTTAGTAGGTCTTTTTTTATGCAGTAGCCTCGAGTTCTAGCTTTAGAGACATCAATTTGATTAGAATTTTCTGATACTGTCATTCATTCGAACATCGAATTAGTTATGTGCTAATAGTTCTGGATCGTGAATGAGTTGATACCGAAAAAAATCAGGAGTAGACCTGTTTAGATTAAAAAAAACGAGGTAAAAAAAGGTTATGGCATTTGTTATTCTAAACATGGGAGGTAATAAAAATAGCCAAATCCAACAGCAAAGTCCTCTTCCTCTTCTGATCGGCCAGCAGCAGCAGCAGCAGCAGCAAATCCACCCACCGGTCTCCGCTTCCTCGACGATTGAGCTCTCGCATGGCAACTTGCTTCGATCGAAGGGAGAAGGATCCTTTCTTCCCCGCGGCGGAGGAGGTCCAGGAATCCACCGACAGGTGCGCGAATTGCCTCATGCTTCGTTCCTCTTTCTGTTCGTGATTACGTTAATGGCGTGCCCAACTCATTCCCTTTCTAAGATGGAATCCGTGTATAGGAAGTGGATCCGCGAAATGCAGGCCGCTTCGAGTCCCCAATCCTGGAACCAACGTTGTTGCGGAAGAAATCCTGGCGGGGCACCTGAGAGAGCTCCGGACTGCCCTTGGCACTGCGAAATGACAGGTAAAATTTTTCCCTAGTTATTATTGGTTTCTTCTTAAATTTTGGATTTTGGCGTCTCGTGTGGAAGAAAGTTTGGATTTTGACGCTCGCGTGAGATTTTGTTGTAATCCAGCAGCATAATATGAGGGTTTGTTCTGCATAAATTTCACAGCTTGAGGTATTGGAGAAAGCTGTGGGAACGAATGATGATGCTTGCTCGGCCGGAGAGGATATGAGAACTCGGCACAAGCAAATTTTCTCAGCAATTGGAAGTCAGATATTAAAGGTGGTGGACTCATAGACGCATCGAGGCTGATCGGAAAACCAAATTGGCATGGGTTCAACTGGATGATGGAGAATGCGATGAGTTGGCTCTCTTCCTATCCCATCCTCCTCTGCCGGAGCAAGCGAAGATGGCACCTGCTCCTGATGAAGAGCTGAAACCTGGTGATAAACAGTTGAAGACGAATAGAGCTGTTGAGTGTCGCACAAATTACTGTAATTCGAACGAGGCAGGTGGTGGCATGAGAGCAATGGAGAAGGTTCAAACCCACCGGAGGACAGCAAGTGCAAGTGCTGGTATTGAGTCATGGAAGATTACATTTGCTGAGGACGCTCCTGGGATGTCATTCCAGGATAAGCCTATTTTGCCGCCTCCAAAGGCACCCAGTTTTTCTTGCTTGTTGAAGGAAGTAGGTTCAGCTGCAAAAGTCAAGTGGTCCAAAAATAGTTTTAGGAAATGGAAAGGTGGGGATTAACTTCAAGCGAGTGAAACAATACCATTGAGGAATCCTCAGTTCAGTCAGGTGTGATGTTCTTGTCCATGATTAGTGATCAATACCCTATTGATAATCTTAACAATTATGATTCTTTCTTATTTTTTATTTTATCATAATTGGCATCACTGATTCTTGATACATGGACTGTAGGAAAACCATGCGTGCTTCTACAGTAAGGACTGCCTCAGTTGCTGCACTGGCGAGTGTTATAGTAAGCAACTCTACGGCTGGCTTGGTGCTTTCCATAGGCAGCTGCAAATGTCTCAATATCAGATCAAATATGGTCGGCATATTCAGATTGCATTATGGATCATTCTTGTTCTTCTGCTAACTGGTGAGTCATTTACTATATAAACATTATTCTCCTTAAATATGTTGATATCAAAGGTGCTTATGAGATGAAACCTTACCATTGAAGTGTTGACCATCCTTCAGAAAAGTTATCCAATGTTCAATAAGAAAGCAAGGTTTGGCATAATTATCTGAGGGTGATATCAATTAGTGTTGGATTTTGCATCAGTTTTCTTACTGACATGGACTGAGCAGTTCTTCATTGTCCTACTTTCATTAGAAACCTTGAATACATCATCTAAAATGTCAAATTTATTCTCTTGGACAATTCAATTGCTAAAGTGCTGGAAGATTCTTAAATTTTTGAAAATGAAATTATCTTTCCTTATTCTTCATCAGTGAAGTACAAATTTCAAATGAACTTAGTATTGTTTTCCTTTGCACAATTATCTAGAGAGGGAGAGAGGGAGTCCGTTCCTTTTTGTCTTATGCTAGTTCTAGGAATTCACACATCATGTCAGAATTTTGGATTTCCAGTAGAAATCATTGTTAGCTAAATTTTGATTTACTGTTCTCTACCTCTTGAAAGCATCTTGTTTGCTTTGTTTGATCATTTCAGTCTTAGTAGCAGCATGGACGATCTAGAGGAGCTCTACATACTTTTTGCTTCAGTCACAGCTTAGATTCAGGAGGAGATGCAATTTAGATTTCTAGCTTTGGTATGTCTGTTTTTTTCTATTACATTCTTGTATCCAAGCTGACATGTATCTCAATCAGTCACAGTTTAAGAAATGATCATGCATCATAGTACATATATTAAGAGGCTTTTCATGTAAAGTACATTTGAGTGAAGCATCATAATACAAAGCTCATCTGCTAGTACATGATAAAATTGTTAACAACTTAGTGGTGCTATTCAGTGATGATAATCATCACGGACCTGGACATGATATACATGTATGAGATATGATATACTTGCATGAACAATTACTGCATTTTTTTATAAATAAGTAGATCCTATATTCAGCAAAAGTGTCTTGCCATTTTCTGTGGTAAATTCTAATTCAGAAGACATATCTTCTAGGATCTTGCATTGTATAATCTTATCCTTGAAGCATGTTTTCTATATTTTATCATTCTGACCGTTCACTTTCTTCTGGTTTTTCTCAACATTCTTCCTGACAGCTGTTTCAAAGGAAGGGCTTCCTGAAAGAGGTGTCTCTAATGTGGAAGATATGTCTTGATATGGCAGGCAAGCTCTTGTATCATTACAAGATTGTTCTTTGAAGGCCCTGTTTTGAGGGTCTTCCTTGTATGTTTATTATACATTTTGCAGTTACTGAATATTACCTTTTTGCCGTTCATCAAATTTAAGATACATCAGGGATGATGATAAAGTTACTTGATGAAGTTAGTGATGAGGAGTCCTCGAGGTGCAGATACTTTGTGCATGTTCTCGTCATTCCTTCGGCATGAGTTTGGCACCACGGCAGGACATTTTGCATCCTTCCCCTTCATCTTTAAATCGTGACCAGCAAGAGGCGTTGTAAGGCCATATCCTTCATCTTGTGCCAACAGCATAATTGATACATGAACACAGCATCAAATGAGACCTAAACAGAGTGCTTTACATGTGGAATTGATGTGTTGCAGGTTTTACGGTCCCTTTTAGATGCATTATTATTATTGTATTATATTAAGTAATGTAAAAATAATGTAAAAATTATTATTGTATATAATCATTATTATATTTAGTAATGTAAAAATTATATCCGACACATTTTATACTTCATTAATCCGAACATCTGAATTTTGTCTGAAAAAAAATAACAAAGAATGCATTTTTAAATCCCTCAATTTGTAAGTTCGAGAAATTTGTCTTATGAAAAAATATATTACTTTTTTTTTTGTTTGGTTATGTAAGAAATCATAAAATATCTTTGTTATATGTTACATGAAAAAATTTTAAGATTTAAACATATTTCTTAAAAAAGGCAAAATGTTCTTTTCTATACATTTTTTTTAAACAATCAAAACACTTTTTATTTCAAAAAAAAATTGAAAAATACAAGATGTTTTTTAAAAATATCTGATGCCAACACCAAGTAAAGAATATTTAAATGATTTTTTGGAATTATGAAAAAAAGTAATGAGAGAGTTATCAATTCATAAAGTAACGCATTCTTATCTTTTTGGACTACTTTTTTTTTCTCTGTCATAAATGTCACCAACTCTTTTATAATTTCCTTTTTATATTTATACAAAATATTCTCTTTCTCTCTCCTCTCTCCTCTCTGTTTGCTCACTTCCATTTATTAGGACGCAGTGACTCACAGAAACGATTCATACCCTCGTAGTTGTTGTTGCAGACGACGAACAAGGAAGAAGCAGAGTAGAGTTTGCTTTGCATGACGATAGCTTGGAAGCTCTTCTACTTCGGGACGTCTCGAGGCATCCGGAGCTCCACGCCGCGGCAACAGCAGCAGGAGGAGGAGGAGGGGGAAGAGGAGAACCACGACGCCGTCCTCAATTTCAGGCGTCGAGATCGCGATCGGCACCGAGATGCCGCCGTCCGCCGGCCCTCTCACTCCCGCCCGCAGCAGGGGAAGGTATCCCCGTCGCCCTTGCCCCGCCATCCCTTCCGCCGCGCCGCCGCCGCCGCCCAACCGGTACTTCTTTTGCCACTTTGCTAGCTCGCCTCTGCGATTCGCTCGGCTTTCCAGGGTTTCAGTCCGCCAATTGCTTGATTTCTTCTTTCTTGCGCGAATTGAGAATGTGGAGCTGACTCTGGTTGTTGTCAGAAAGTTGATTTCTTTGAGATCAAAATGAGGTTTTTCTTACCAAAGATCAAATTTTTATTCTGTATGCTTTGTTTGGGTAATTCCCATATAATTCTGAGCTAAAACAACCCAAATTTCTATGCAATTCCATCCTATTTTCACTAAAGATCGAACCTTTTGTGGTTTTAGCATTCAAATCATGGGCTACTAGTTCCTCTATTGCTCGATTTCAAAGCTTTCCCATCATAATTCGCACCATGTACAGACTTGACGTCGAGTTGTTTGTGATCAGGAGCGTGAACCAGTCGTGTTGGAGAAGAAAAGAACCAGTGAACATGGAGCTCGAAGCAGTAGCAAATCCGGACTTGCAAATAGCTGCGTTGGTAGAACCTTCAATGATCGACTCCCTGGTTCTGTCATGGAAGCTCGAGCTCGGCTCGCGGAGAGACTGAGAAGTTGCCATCTATCAGAAAGCAGGTTAATTGACACTTTCCTGTCCATGGCCAATTTCGAAAACCACATGCTCTTATTAGTACTTGCATCTCGTCTCTACAGGCCGAACCGTGCTGCAACAGAAGTCTCCCTGGATAAGCACGACTCTGATGAATTGGTCATAGGCGATCCTGGAGATCAGGATAGAGGAACTGCTTCTGAATTGCAGGAAGAAACTTTTCTTACAGGAGAGATCGACGGAGATCGGAAAGCGGAGTGCCCGATATGTCTTGAAAGGTTCTCGGAAGGGGAAGGACTGGTTCGGCTGCATTGTGGCCATAGGTTCCATCATGCATGCTTGGAGCCATGGCTTCAAGCTCAGGGGGTCTGTCCGTATTGCCGAGCCAGCATATGATATTGATGGAGCATTTCGGATACACTCATGCTTAGGTTAAAAGTGTGAAAGTCAGTATTTTGTTGTTGCAATAAACCATCTTTTTTTCAGCAAGAGGGTTCTGCTGATGGTGTAGATGAACTTAATTTCCAGTAGTAACAACTATATAGGCTTCGTTACTAAGATGAGATGAGTTCTTTTGCTTTGTACAGTACAGAGATGCTTGCTATGGATTGTTCCAAAGCCCTCTCAGAAGGTGTATCTATGTAGAATGGCAGGGATGCCACTATATAACTTTTCATCCTTATTAATGTTTCAGTAGAATGATTTACATATCTGCTGCGAGTGAAATGTGTTAATCAAGATTGTATACTTTTTTGCATGTCATCCCAACTTTGTTGTACTATTGCAATGGTGTTTGCATTTCATGGCTGGAGAAGATCTCTGCTACCTTACATAATTCCAGTGTGTCTTTTCACTTGTTATTATTCATGTCTATGGAAAAAAAAAGATGTTAACTTTTTTTTAATCGACTTAAGCTTTAGTATTATTGATAGTATTGGTAGCTCATATATAGAAGCTGTGTGAAAATTTAGTTTCCTCAAAATACAAAAGAGCATGGATATGTATCCAATCTCTGGTCCTAGCTCGTTGCAGAGAACAATGTATGTGCATCATTGAGAGGCTTGATTAAAATCAAGGGCGGAGCCAAGAAGGTCAAGAGAGTGCATTGGCAGCCTCTGGATACGGTTAAATTTTTTATTAATAATTTAATATTAAGTATATTTATTGTTGGCTAGATAAAAATGTCTTCCAATAATAATTAAAAGGTTTCATATTTAATCGCTCTTATCTCTATCTTTTTTTTCTTTTATTTACTTTATAATTTTTATTTTTTTTATTTTATCATTTATTTTTCACAAAAATAATCTTATAATTTTGCACCTCCTAATTAATATCCTGGATTAAAACCATCATTTCTTGCATAATGCCCAACAAATCAGGCTGAGAAAACTATGCACCACAAGCCTTAAAATCTCACAAGACTCGGACTTGGTACCTTAATCTGCGGCTTGCATTGATGCTTGCGACAAAAGCTCTGGGCATTGCTTTCTTTACGGGTCAAAGAATCTCTTGTTGGAAGCCTTTATATACTTACGTGCATGCAAATTACAAAATCTCTTTGTGAACACCGGCATATCAAAGTTTTCATATCACCATTGTAAAGACCTCTGAAGTGGGAGAGAGCACGGTCGGCCGGAAGATGGCGAGCGAGCAGCTGAGGCGGAGCGAGGAGGTGGCCAAAGGTATGGAGGAGCTGCCCTTGGAGAGGAGCCCCTACGTGAAGTATGATGACACTGAGGACTGCAAGCTGCAAGCCTACGCCATGCAGGGCCAGCTCCCTGCCAGGGACACCGAGAGACACGGCGGCGGCGGCGCGACCGATGGCCCGACACTCTCCGGCTCTACCGAAGGGCAGATGGATGCTGTCGACTTCATCAACAACAATCTCACGGCTTGAACTTTGTCGCAAATTGAACCACATGAATCAATCATTAGGTTTGCTGTGTTAGATTGCTGATAAAATTAAGATCGATTCAATTATTTATTTCCTGAAAATTCTGATTGCACTTGCATGCAGTATTTTTTTTTCCTAGTAGAATAAGCAATCTTGTAAGAAATTGATTGGTGCCACAATAATATATATATTGTAATGGCAAGCAATCAGGAGTTGCATGTTTCCCATCAGAATGCATCTCTTTCTATATAACATTTATTAGCAAGTTTGATTAACAATTTAGCATCATGTGATGTGAGGGACAAAGAACTTTTTTTTTCTGCCAACTTGTCAATGTTTGTTGATTCATAATTAGACTGTTAGTAGAAGCCCAAATTGATGTAGAGATCAGTTTCATGAGATGATGCACCTCATGAAGTGCTTATAACCAATTGAAGAACGAGAGAGAGAGAGAGAGAGAGAG
>LTAE01013394.1:0-12646 GCA_001647135.1 Pontederia paniculata
AAAAGAAAAGATAAAATTCCAGAGATGAAATCATATGAGATCAAATCAGATTAAGTTGGAAAATTTAGGACTCTATCTCACCACTAATTTAGATTGAATAGAATTGGTCTAATGATGGACTAAGAATTGCCTAAATTATGATCCCCTAAACAGGTGCAATCAACTATCTAAGATTGAGATTAACCGAGACGTTCAAATGAATCTGCCATAGATCAACCTAAACTTAAGATGCTTTATGTTGCAGTTCTTAAACTATTGACCGCTTAAGCAAGTCCAATCAAAATGCCATAACCTAGAATCTCCCTCGAGTAATCAGATTGTGACATGAATTGCTAGGAATTAGATTTCAAAGATCAATTCTTCATAAAAATCACAACACGAATTCTTGTACACTAAACAGTCAATAAAGGAAATTCATGATCATCTTAGAGTAAGAATATCATTAAAAATAACAATCATGTTCTAAAAGAAACAAATCAATAAACTCAATCTAAACAAGGTTCAGAACTTCCTAACACAAATGACAAAAGGATAACAATTCTTCCAAAAGAAAATAAATCAAACTCTAGATATCTGCAGAAGATCTTTAACGTTTTGCTCTTCTTTGCCTCCAAAAGATCAAAATTTTGCTCAAGGCTTCAAATAGATCTCTCTGGTTTCTTTTCTTCAATTTCTTCTCTCAATTCTTTGTATCTTTGTCTCTCTCTATCTTCTGTATATTCTTCTTTCTCTCCTTTTTATACCCCTCAAGATTAGGGTTTCATAGGAATCTGCAATAATCTCCTAATCTCGATCAATGGCTGTGATAGAATCCCTTAAAAAACTCTTCCAAATCTTTAGAAATATCTCCCATCAAATATCTAGAGTCCATGATCAAATAGAAGTCTTTCCGACCATCAAATCTTATCAAATCCTCGAAGATATAAACTTGCGGCATTTCCTCACGGCTTGTAATGGAATCTAATGGTCCGTAATGGCGTTATTCTTCTTGGTCTTCGATCTTCACGAACCGTGATAACTTTTCATGGCCCATAACTTGTGTGCAGGTCGGATCTTTCGAGGTGACTTCATCTACTTACGACCCGTGATGGATCATCACGGCCTGTAACACTTTCGCTGTAGTTGGTGACCGCTTCGGTGAACGTCGTGATATAGTGTAACGCCTCGTGACTTGGTATATCACGACACGTTGATGCATTCTAAATACACTACAAGCGCACAGTCGTTCAAGTAATAAAGTGAAAAGAGTAAGGATGTCGAACCCACGAGGACTAATGTAACTAGCCTTATCTAATCCCAAAAGTAATAGATAAAAGATTAATTTCAAGTTTTAATTAAAGAAACAAAAGATAAGAATAGATGAGATTTCAGAGATGAGGTCAGATGAGATCAATCAGGTTGGAAGATTTAGGAATCTCTCACCACTAATCAGATTGAATTGGAATTGCTTCTAATGATGGACTAAGAATTGTTGAAAGTGTGATCCTCTAAACAGACGCAATCGCCTATCCTAGGTTCAGATTTGTTGAGGACGTTCACGCGAATCCACCCCAAACAATTCCTAATCTAAGATGCTTTAACGATGCAAAACTTATATTGTTGACCGCTTAAGCAAGTCCAATCAAAAGGCCACACAATCTAGAATCTCCCGCGAGTAATCTAGATTATGACACAAATTGCTATGACTTTGAAATTCAATGATCAATCCCTTCTAATGCTCAGACCAATGAAATCAATTACACTAAACAGTCAATAATCAAACCTCATGATCATCACAGATAAAAGAAAGCATTAAGAAAGACAATCGTGTTCTAAAAGAAACAAATCTATAAACTCCAATCTNGAAATCAATTACACTAAACAGTCAATAATCAAACCTCATGATCATCACAGATAAAAGAAAGCATTAAGAAAGACAATCGTGTTCTAAAAGAAACAAATCTATAAACTCCAATCTAAAACAGGGTTCAAAAGTTCCTAACAAAGATAGCTAAACAAATGAAAATAGCTCTTCTAAGAAAATAAGAAATCAAACTATAGATCTCTGCAGAAGATCTTCAACTCTTTGATCTAGCTTCGCCTCCGAAAGATCTGAAATTCTGCTCAAGGCTTCAGATAGATCTCTCTGGCTTCTTCTCTTCAAAAATTCGTCTCTCCCTTCTGTGTAGAATAATTTGAATATCTCTAATATGTATATTATCTCATATATTCTGGTTCAGCCTCCTTTTTATACCCTAGGGTTTCATAGTAATCTCTCGATCTCGATCAATGGCTGTGATAAAATCCCTTCAAAGTCTCTTCTAAATTTTCAGAAACATCTGCCAATCAAATCTCTAGAGTTTTGGATCGAAAAGAAATCTTCCCGGCCGTCGAATTTCATCAAATCCGCGTATATATCAATCTGCGATATCTTCTCACGACCCGTTACATAATATAACGGCCCGTAATTGATTGTTTCTTCCTTTGGTCTTCGTCTTCATGGCCCGTGATGAAATCTAACGTCCCGTAAATCGTGCACAAGCCGGTTTCTCCCGAGGCGATTTTCATACTTACGGCCCGTAACACTTCGTAAAGGCCCGTAACATCTCGTTGTAGCTTCGGCATCGCCTGTATATGTCGTAACATGCTCTTACGCCTTGTGACTTGCTTTGTAATGGCCCGAGCATCTTGTAACGGCCTGTAATAGGTTGGATTTCTGGCTTTGGAACTTCGGCAAAGGTCGTAATGTGAAGTTGCGGTCGTGACCTTCTTCATTACTGCCCGTAATATTGTGTAACGGCCCGTAACTTATTGTGTCGAAGTTGCCTTAGCCTCTGGATAGGTTGTGATGGGCGTAATGGCTCGTGACAGCTGAAACTGCTGCTTTTATACCTCCATCACGGCCCGTGATGACATGTAACGACCCGTGATGAGCTCTGGAAATTGTTTTCCTCGATAAATGTGTGTATTTGTGAGTTGGTTCCAGTCCTTGGCCTTTTTAGTTGATTTTTTGTAAAATATTCACCAACAAGAGTAGAATCATGACTCGAAAGAATAAATAGATGCTTGCAATGCCAAAGTGACTCAAAATTATGCCTAATGCAGGCCCTAAAATATGTTATAATTTGCATGCATCACACGTAACACAATGTTACGTCCCGTAACGATATGGGAATTCTGAACTTGCATTACGACAAAGGTCGTAATGTCGAAGTTGTGGTCATGAAATCTATCATTACGACCCGTAATACTATATGACAGCCCGTAATGAATTGGAGGAACTTGCATTGGCCTATGGATAGGTCATGGTGTAATGGCTCGTGAAGACTCATTCATTGTTGTTGCTACTTCATCACGACACGTAATGACCTGTCACGACCCGTGATGAATTCTGAATATTATAATCTCCTCCATAAATGTGCTCTTTTGTTCGATGATCCTATCCCTTAGCCTGTTCAGTTGATTTCCTGCAAAATAGTCACCAACAAGAGTAGAATCATGACTCGAAACAATATGAACAAATAAAGAATAAAAATAGATGCATGCAATGCCAAAATGACTCAAAATTATGCCTAATGCAAACCCTAAAATATGTTATAAAGTTCACGCATCTCTTTCTCCTTTTATACTCCTCCATGTTGTCTTCAGGCCTCTTAATTGATTCCTCAAAATTCGGAGGTGAAAGAAATTCGAAAACTACAAAATATCCAAAACCTCGGCCTGGTGAGGGGTCAGCTACAAAAAAATTTGGGTGTCAGTTATGGAAGTTACCCTGATTCCTCAGCTACAACAGAAAAAAGGAAAGGATTTAAAAATTTCAAATGTTCAAATCGCACAAATCATGAGAATCAGTTAAAACCTTCTAAAATAAGTTCAGAATCTCAAAATCCAAATATATTGATGATGAATGTACAAAATGCGAAAAATGGAAATAAATCAGCAGAAAATATTTACAAAAATGGAGCTCGGGCCAAACTTTTTGGAGGTTGGGTCAAACTATTTAGGTATACCTTTTCCTGTCATCAAATTCCCCCAAACTTAATTTTTTGTTTGTCCTCAAGCAAATAAATTAGAGAAATTAAGATCAAAAGGTAGGATTCAAATCCGATCACAAAATAAACAAAGTATCAATTTACCCAGACCCAAGATATTCAATCCTTAAGCACCAATTATAGATTATTAACAGGTTAAGACTCTGAGTAGGGATCACTGAAAGGCTTGCTCGAGAGCTTATCCCAACCTGTTTAATTTATTAAGATCAACATGTGTCTTAGACCTAGGGCCCTTCCTCTTAGGACTAGATAATTAACTTAGCCTTCACTTGTTTTCACCCCATCTTACAGATTATTCATTTTTCGACTCAGCCTATATGTGTTTTTCTAGTTGGGAAAGAAAGGTGTGACTTGATCTCCTCAACACAGGCCTTACTTTCTTCCTATAATACTCATCTTGGGTGTTAGAGGTGTGGTGCAATACTCATGTTATAGGCAGAGGAGTAGTCAAGTTTAGGTTCCCCACCACACTATCCCACACATTTCTTCCTAGAATACTCTGGTGGGGTGTCTAGGGTGTGAAGTTCATCACATACTCGAATCTCTGGGTAGAGATAAACAGAGTAGGTACAAACTTTCAGGATTAGGTCGATAACACAAGTAGGTTGGGGGGGTGAACCTATTTCTTTTTCAGGACATTCTTTTTTCAATAGGTTTCAAATCTAGGAGAATAGAGGTCAAGCTTCTAATATAAGATCATGACTTTTTCAAAATTCTTGGACAAATTGACTAGGTTTTGATCCTAATTCAGAGTCAAGTTAGATTTCAAGATTTGAATTTGTAGATGCTCAAGAGAACGAAAAATCCTAGAATGTGAGTTCTGAAAACATATTCATAATGTCTCTAATTTTGAGTTTAGTGCAAGCAAATAGACAGGTTCAAGTCACAGGGTAAAGTTCAATAGCTTGAGACATTTGGATGCATGCTATGACAAATTTTCAAGGGAAAGGAGTGTATATGAAGATGATAATAATGTCCAAAATATATACAAATGGTACAAAAATAAAGGAGTATAGATTGTACCATTGACTCCCCAAACTTAAATCCAACACTATCCACAGTGTTGATTCAAGATGGGAGAGGCTGCCGGGGTTCAGATGTTGGGGGTGGGGTGCTGGGAGCTAAATTTGCTACTCCCAACTGTTGTTCAAACCTTCTGAGTGACGCCAACTTTGCTAGATGGGCCTGATAGGCCACAGGAGAATGTGGGTTATTGACCCAAAAAACTGATGGTTCCGGGTTGAGTCGCATGAGGGGTTGGGTCTCACCCCTAGGAGCCCTGGTTAACCCTTGAACTTTGAAAAGGAC
The DNA here is from genome assembly GCA_001647135.1 of Pontederia paniculata. Lineage (NCBI taxonomy): Eukaryota > Viridiplantae > Streptophyta > Magnoliopsida > Commelinales > Pontederiaceae > Pontederia > Pontederia paniculata. The sequence goes on from LTAE01013394.1 coordinate 5,340, forward strand.
AGGTCAAACTGAACAAGTTGGTTGCTTTATTCCCACAAAAATAAAATTTAGTTAAGTTAAAAACTCTGGGTTGCCTCCTAGAAAGCGCCATGTTTAAAGTCATTTGCTAGACTTTCTTCCTCTATGATCAGTCAGGTAGGGGTTGAAGTTGGAGATCTTCCGATGGATCTTTGATTAATCCCGTGAGGTAGGCCTTGAACTCTTTCTGAAGTGCCTTCTTAGTACTTGAAGGGTTTAGCAGTTCTCTTGGGTCCAAGCTTTCTACTAAGTAAGGTGTCGCAGGTGGGACCTCATCTCCTTGTCCTGAGTCAAGAAGCTTCGTGAACAGGGTCAAGTAAGGATCATCCAACAATTCATCAGGTAGAGTCAAGCTTCTTTGGAGTGGGTCCTCTGTGAGGATCACTGCTGAAACCTCTTGGATCACTTAGTCTTCAGGACTTGAGACCTCATGAATAGTGTCGTAGGAGGGGTAGTTCATTGCTTGGGCCAAATTGAATTTGACCTTTTCTTCCCCACCTGGAAAGATAGCATTCCGTTCTTGACATCGATGATGGCACCACCTGTGGCTAGGAAAGGCCTTCCCAAAATTAGAGGTATGTTAAGATCTTCTTCCATGTCCAAGACCACGAAGTTTGCAGGGATGTAAAACTTTTCGACCTTGATAGGTATGTCCTCTAGGATGCCTTGAGGTTATTTAATAGACTTGTCAGCAAGTTGTAAAGTCATGTTGGTTGGCTTTAAATCTCCAGCATTGAGTTTCTTGCAGATCACATAGGTCTCTGTTGACCCAGAGTTTCCCAATTTCGCAAGGAATCAAAAAATTGCTTGGATCCTTCAAATTTAGGGGAAGCTTATTCTGGATCATCGCACTTGCCTATTCAGTTACGGTCACCATCTCGTGGAGATCTATCTTCCTCTTTCTTGAAAGTATGTCCTTCAAAATCTTGGAGTAGGATGACATATGTTGTATTGCCTCAACAAAAGGGATGTTGATGTGCAATTTCTTGAGTACCTCCGTGAATCTGGCGAATTGTTGGTCGGTTTGAGTCTTTATTAACCTTTGGGGGAAGGGTACAAATCTCAGGTCGAATAGAGCTTTGAGGTAGGGAGCTTGCTTTGAAATTGTCTCATGGAGGTTTAGCTGGTTTGGACCTACGCTCTGGATTATTACTGAGGGTTTGCTTCGACTGGGGGTTCTCCTTGATATTCGCTTATGGCTCAGCCCTTGGCTCAACATCTCTAGGTCTTGCTTCAGTTGTTTTGGGTGGGGCTTTCTTCATTGCGGGTTCTTCTAGCTGCTTCCCACATTTGAGAGATACAGATTGATATTGTTCTCGAGGGTTGATCTCAGGTTATCCTAAGAATGTTTCTAGAGGTCTTGTAGTTGAGCTCGCTTGCTGTGCAATTTGATATTCTAGGATCTTGTTATGGGCATCAAGCCCATCAATCTTGGTGCACATTTGCCTCAAGGCATCGTTCTGTTGTTTCATTGCTACGCTTTGTTGCCTCATTGCTTTGCCTTGTTGCATAAGGAACCTTCCATCATTGTTACAAGGCTTGACTTTGCTGGAGGTAGGTTAGAGCTAGGTAGGGTGGAGATGGAGGCAGGACCTGTTGTTGCTGGTTGTTCTGAGGTGTGTACTTATTCTGTTGAAAGTTTTCAGCTAGAGGCCTTTAGTTTTGGTTCTTATATGATAGGTTGGCGTGTGATCTGATATAAGATGGACATTGACTTTGGTATTGTCCTGCGGTTAGGTTTTTTGTCCATATGGTGTTGTAGTGTTTACTTGTTCGTCTTGGGGCTCTTGGACATTGTAGTTGATGGCTTGACATTGGGAGGCTACATGTCCGATCATCCAGCATTGCTGGCACCAAACAAAAAGTTGAGCAGACTGGTTAGGGTTACTTCTGCTACATAGATCTTGGAACTTGAGGAAGTGGGTCGTTCTTCTTCTCCAGAGTTTTCTGGAGTAGGTTGACGAAGCTTTCTATTTGGAAAGAGAGTTGATCTATCTTGGTGGGGTTGGTGGCAACATTTTATTCTTCGGGTCTCTTTCTATTAACTCGGTCTTCAGGCCATTCTCAATGGATTTTGATGACTCTTTTGATTAGTTGGTTGGCTTCATTTGTATTTTTGGACATGAATCTGCCCTCAGCTACGGAGTCGGGGGTAGACTTACTCTCGGGAGTAAACCCACCGTAGAAGGTTTGGACTGTCATCCATTTGTGGAATCCATGGTGAGGGCATTGCTTCAGTAGTTTCTTGAACCTCTCCTAGGCTTCGTAAAAAGACTCGTTATGCCATTGGATGAATGAGGTGATCTAATTCCTCATCTGTACGATTTTTTCTAGGGGTAGAATCTGATCATGAAGGCTGAGATGAGCTCATCCCATGTACAGACTGCATCCTCCTCTAATGAACACAGCTAGTCCTTGGCTTTATCCCGAAGAGAAAATGGGAATAAGCGAAGTCTGACCGCGTCATCAATGAGTCCATCGCATTTGAAGGTGTCGCATACCTCGATGAAGTTAATTAGGTGTTGATTAGGATCTTCATGGGCAAGCCCATCAAACTAGTTTTGCCCCAGATAACCCGATATGGTTGAGTTCAACCGTAACTTGTTGTCATTCACCTCTAGCGTTGTTATTCTGGAGTTCAAGCCTACAGTTGTAGGTCTACAAAATTCTTCAAGCACTCGAGCTGCATTAGGGTTGGCCGCAATGCGTGGATTTGACTTGATTGGCTTGGCCCCCAACTGAATTAGGTGACCCACATTTGGATCAGTTGGGCCATCTCGGTGTTGTTCTCTAAGGCTCGGGCTTGGAGTTTTCGGAGTCTTTGCTCTCGTCTTCTTCTCCTGAAGTTCCATTCGATCTCAGGGTCGAACTCGATGATTCCTTCTTCTTCAGAGTTAGCTCTTAGCATGCACCTCTCAAGCAGAGGTTAGGGTTAAGCAGCATATCAAAGATCAAAATAAAATAAAAGAAAAATGAAACAAAGAAATCTGAAAATTATAAACAAGGTATGAAATATAAACAATGGAAATATGACTTGAAATCAGAATAGCAGGGTTAAAGGCACGAAAAATCAAAAGTATTTCCCGGCAACGACGCCAAAAATTTAATGCGAAGTGTGGGTTCAGATAGAAAAATGACCACATGTTAGGTCATTAAGCCAGGGTCAAGCTTCTGTAAAAGTTGTCTTCACTTCAAATTTTAATATGTATAATCTAGCACACTCCTATCACTGCAAGTATACGACAATCGTTGAGTACTTTAGGTATCGATCCATAGGAAAACTTTGTATTCACGCCTCTGTTTTCACTTTTCCTCGGTCAAGCTCTCACGGTTGGGGCTTGACACTAGAGGTCCAAGCCCAACCGGAATAGGTGAGGGGTAATCAATTGAAAACAGAAATAAGTTTTTTAGATTTTATTATAGAACTTGTAAAAATTAAAAGAAAGATAATTCCAATGATGAGAGGATACCAGAACCTTGGGATCACCTTTGAATCTTACCCATCTGCTCTTTGACATGAATTTATATGAAGTCGCATAGGCCCTTACACCACGGCTCAAGGCAACCTCGCTCTCGCGGTGATTGCTCTACCTTTCACCTTTCTACTCTCACGGTAGAGGCTCAAGGCTTAACCAAATGTAATTTGGCCATAGTCACACTCTCTCAGGATAGAGAGCTCACCATCTTAAATATCGATAAAATAATATAAATCTTGACACCCAAGTGCTAGAGGGGTACCACCTCTCAGTGTGCACTGACCTCTTTTTCAAGGGGGACCTACATGTTCAGCTAGAGAGCTTTCTCAGGTTGGAGCATCACCCTGCTCTCGCAGCGGTAACCTAATCAGCAAGCCCACATTCTCGTGGCATATGCTCGCGGGGCCGACTAAAAGATTTATTTTCCAAGTTACCTATCAAGCCTCTCTCGAGGTCAAGGTTACTCGGTTCTCCTCTCTATCTAAATCTATAAGTCAAATTCAAGATTGTTGCTGCTCACTCCGGGTCAAGCTCCAGAGGTAGGGGCAAACTCTCACCTATCCCCTAACTCAGAAGACGTAACTAGACTAAGGTTCCCCCAAACTTCATCACTAGTCTCTCGGCTCACTGTGTGAAGGTGGCAACACTATAAGGCCCTTATGGACAGTGACACTTGGGAAGAACCAAACGAACAACAAGAAAACAAAACACGACTTTCTATCGCATATCAAAGCACGAGATCAAGTAAGCGATATAGCAAATGAAACTTAAAATGTTCAGAGCAGAGTAGATAAAAACAGAGGTTCCCGCAGGACTCCGGTGATAAGAGTTTAGTTGGACATCCTGGGGCTAACAGTTACAAAATCAGAAAATTAATTAAGTACAGAAAAAGATAGAAGTTTGTCGGCGTTCTGTCGTCCCCCTGTTCATGCGTGTCTCTTTATCCTTTTATTCTCCTCCATGTTCTCTTCAGGCCTCTTAATTGATTCCTCAAAATTCGAAGGTGAAAAAAATTGAAAATTGTAAAATCCCTAAAATTTCGGCCAGGTGAGGGATTAGTTCCGAAAAATCCGGGTGTTAGCTATGGAAGTTACCCGGGTTCCTCAGTTGCAACAAAAAAAATAAAAGGATTTAAAATTTCAAATGTTCAAATCGCAAAAATCATGGGAATAAGTTATAAACCTCTGAAATTTAGTTCCGAATCCCAAAATCCAAATATAGTGATGTTGAATATTCAAAATGCAGAAAATATAAATAAATCAGCAGGTAATGTTTACAAAAATGGAGCTCGGGGCAAATTTTTTGGAGGTTGGGTCAAGCTATTTGGGTATATCTTTAATTTATTTTAGTTATAAGGTCAAAATAGTCGTTTAACAAATCGAACAAATGAAAAACTAAATGATTGGATCAAACTGTCCAAACATACAAGTTTTATAATTCAAGATTATATCTAGTTTTACGTGATGGTTTGGGGGAGGTTTATGAAAATAACTCAAAAAATAAATACGCAACTGAGTTCATTTTCTTCTTAAAAATACTCATTACTAATTAAATCTATATTTTATATTGTTTATGGAACAACTAATTTTGTATAATATGATTAAGATTAATGATTCTTTTATGACTCGCATATATAATATATATATATATATATTATATATATATATATATATATAATATTCATTTATCCAATGAATTTATTATATCATACATTTTCTTAAAAGGATATTGTGAAACTATATATGAGGAAATATTGAAAGTAGATACCTTTCTTATCTAATGGAAAATTAACTCTAGGCTAAATCTAATAAAAAAATAAAGTTGGTGACTTTTTATAAACAAAGTTTAAACTATATTTGCAACAACCATAATATTTGAGCCTTGCAGTGCAATTTTCTCTGTAAGCATCGAGAACATGAGTGTGATAAATCCAATATGCATATATAAAATGAAAATGACAAGGAAATGTCCGTAATATATATTCATAAAACATGCACATAACCAGACGTGGAATGCGCAGTGAAGTCAATTTGCATGTACTGTGTGTCAAATTCCATCGGATAAGACATTCCAAAACCATAACCGATATTTGAGCATTAGCAAGGGGTTTGCACAAACGACATGCTAAAAGATCCACAATGAGTGAAAAATCATCCACATTTGCATGTATTGCGTGTTAATTTGCATGAAAAAGTCGTCCACATTTTCTTGCATCATTAATGTAAAAAAAATCTCCTCCATCTTGGGACTCCATTTAACAAACTTTGGTATCTCATTTTCAATTTCCTTTTGTTTCCCTTTTTCTTTATTCTTTTTCAAAGGCATCACTTCATTTATCACAAATAAATGATATAAATTCAATCATTGGTCAGTTACACAAATTTTAGGCAGACCATCCAACTATCCTACCACAATACTGCCAAATAGTAATGAAGTTGTAAAATTAAATACTAATCTATACATAATTACTCAAGTCAATGAATTGAGACAAATAGTAAAAGAAACAAAACAAATATGTATGCACTAAGATTTAATGGTTAATGAGTGAACTAACTACCTATAGCCAAAGAACTTATCTCTATATCACGTAGTTTCCTTTGCTAATCCAAAATCACAAAAATGAAATAAAAGTATGTAGGAAAACTTTATTCAATTATACAACAAAGGCATAATATGAAAATATAATGCATATTATTTATATACTCATTCTCAAAACATTTTTTTTGAGGTTTTAGATTATAATAATAATTAAACAACAAATGCTCGAATCTAGCTAGTCAAGGAGGCTAGCTTATTTTAATAATAAATAAATTGCAAATTCTCAAATGTGTCCATTTTCTTCCTATTAGAAACTATGGTTGGTAACAATATAATGAAAAACATATTAATGATTCACCATTATTAATTATTGGTTTTTCAACAACTATAATGATTGCTTGCTTCTCTTAAGCATGACCAATTGAACTAAGTTGCTGCATTGCAATCTTGTCTGTATATATGATTCTCAAATATAACTACAATTGACACAAGAATTCCAAAGAGATGCTCAAATTGGAATATAAGAACAATACAGTAAAGTCCCGAGTTGTAAATATGATGTCAAAGACGCGCTAAACAAAATGGAAAACATAAAACCTAAAACATACGGACAAATTTATCTAGCAATTTAAATCAAGCTAAAAATATATGCAAAGCTCAAATTTGGATGTGCACCGAGCAAACGACAAACATCAAACATGTGTTTTCATGTCCAGATAGGGCTACGTGAAAGTGTGTCTGCACCCCCTAGAGTGGACGAAAAAGAAAGGATTTCACGGGTCTAGCGTGCAAACCTATCTAGCCCTTCTTATTCCTTGTGTGCTAAACTCGTGATTCGAGAATCCTCAATCGCTTAACCCGAATTAGAAATCTATATAATTTTTACAAGATAAATGGCTCAAATATTGGTAAAAATGCGACATCAAAAGATAACAAATTTCTTAAAATTTACAAGAACAGATTAGAAAAATCTTATGCAGTTAAGGCGGCAAAACCACTACAATCATCAAATTAATCTTAAAAAAGGAGAGGATTAGGAGACCACAAACTTCTAAATAAAAAAGAATTTATCTAGCATGGCAAAAGGGCATTTGGGTTCATGATTACTAGAGAGATGAATCTAACTCGGCTTGAGACTTACGTGATGATTCATATCGGAATGACAAAAGAAAAAGAATTAAGGACCTAAAGATTTGACCTTAATAGAAGTCCTCCTCCACTTCACTGTTGGAAAGAGCCAATTAAGGGAGACAGAGATGAAGCACATGGATATAT
>LTAE01013398.1:0-12639 GCA_001647135.1 Pontederia paniculata
AAAATATTAGTTTACTCTTCTTTTCAGATTTTAGTCTTAGTTTACTTAAATTTCTGCACAAAAGATATTTCCTCTTGATTTTGGTTCGTGGTAGAATAGAGTATTGAATTGTGAATTTCTGATTTTCCTGTGGATTCGACCCTAAAATACTACAAGAATAACCATATACTTGCAGTTGGAGTTGTGTGTTTAGGTTTATTTTTAAAACTTGTTGATATCCTGTTTTTCTGTTTAGGTGCCCCCAGGTCCAGAAGACCTGGTACCACCTTTAGTTTTACACACACGATTTTGCTTCATCAATCCTCAATTATTTACTGTTCGAAGAATACCACATATTTGCTTTTGATAGCTTCTCTATCAACAAGATCCCACAATCTAAAGCTTTCATCTCCATAAATGAAGGAGATGCAATCTTTTGATTTGCTCTCAAATTTTGATCTTTCATCTTTGGAGATGTGAATAAATACTCTACAATCAAATACTCCAAGTATAAAACATGCTTTCTACCCAAACTTTCAATGATATACCGCAATCCAAAGGTACTTATGATGTATGATTGATTAGACAATCACAATCATTAATGTTTCACCCAAAAACCCTTCGTTAACTTAACATGTAAAAGCATTTTGGCGTGTTATTGTTTTATTTATTTTCTTAACCACGTCATTTGTTAGGGAATCTTAAGAATTGTCTTTCTAAGCTTGATGTCAAAGGTGTTGCATTACTCTTCAAAAAACCTCTATAATCATTGTCATTGTTTGTGAACCACTTGAGCTTTCTGTCAGTTTCTCTTTCAACTTTGGCATGAAATTTCTTAAACTCTGACACCACCTAATTTTTGTGTGCTATAAGAATATCACAAACTCTTCTAAAATGGTCATAACAAAAGTAGAAAAATAAAGAGAGTCATCTAAACTTTTATCCTTCATATAACAAACATCAATATCACCAATCAAGTACATACAAACTTCGAAATGAAGGAGTTCTGTTAAATGTAACTCGAATCTACTTATTAGCTAAATAATGCACACATACATCAAGAGATGTGTCTATTATACTTAGACGCAAATTTTGTCTAGCTAGAACATGAAGTACTTTCTCACTTAGGTGGCCAAGTCACTTATGTTATAACTATGAAGGAGACGTCTTTTTAGTCATGTTCAATTCATTTCTAAAATGCAGTGTTGTGCTTTTTAGTCTTGCAAAGTGTACAATCTTTTTGTCCTCTTGAGAGAGGTAGTGATCATCTCTTGAGTTTCCACATTCCACCTTATTCTTATAGCCTTTTTCATTTAATTTTTCATTTGAGATTAGGTTTAAATGGCCATCAATTATATGTCTCATATCTTTAAGCACAATCTTATAGTTTGCGTTGGTTGTCAAATAAATATCTCCAATGTTAGCAACTTGGAACCCGCACTTGTTTTCCATTTTTAATGACCCAAACATATCACTGTATATGTTGAGAAGGAATTTAGCAAGGGGTAATACAGAGTGAAAACATCTAAAACCCAATATGAGTCATGTTTGGAAATATTAACACAATCTTCTTTAGTAAGAACGTATACTTCACTAGATGTAGACACTCAATGTTATTTCCATCATTGTTCTGCTTCTCCTTTTTACTATCATTAGACCTTTCATGTGACTTATCACACTTTAGTTTTCTACACTCTTTCTTGAAGTGCCTTGACTTGCATAGTAATGAAAGTAAGTTCTTTCTTTGATTTTGATTTTTCTTTAAACCTCGATCGATCATGTCTCTGATAGTTTCTATATTTTCTCCTCCCATGACTTTCCATAATTAACTCTTTTGATGATATTTTGAGTACATACTCTTCCCTTCTCGCCTCTTGATGTGTGCTAAGGTTATACAAAATTATCGCTAGCTTAATGCACTAATCATATCAAATAATAAAAATAAGAGTAGAGTACCATTCCCATAAGAATTTATATTAGCTATCTATCTAATCTCACAAACTAATAGGAGATAATTGGGTTTGGATAAAAAAATTGGTCTCAAAATATAAATTAAAAGATAAAATTGATGCCAACAAACACTTGATCAGAATGAGATAAAATAAGGATAATTGAATCATAAATTTATTTCGAACTCCTAAATTGATTAAGATCTACAGAAAATATGATTTCCTCTATATAATGAATCAACTATTTTAACTAAAGATAGACTTGATTGTTCTTCTCCGGGATGATAATTTAATAGGCCACACATTTAAAGTATTTCTCTCCCAAATGATACTAGGATATGACATGCAATGATTCAACTCAAAGTCACAAACCAATTCCAAAGATCAAAGAAAATATTCTTTTACTATTCCTATCTTTAACACTAGTTAAATTAAATATCTCAAGCAATCAATAAAAAATATTAAACACAATATTCATGTTCATAGGAGAATTAAACAAAAATGAATAAACCAAATGTTCAATAAGTTTTTTTCTTACAATGATATCACTCCATGAAAATAAATTATAAATTACAAAAGGAGTTCATCCTTCAAAATTAACTAGAGAACCTAAAAAATCAACTAAGGACGAAGACACTTTGATGATGCACTTCTCAAAATTTTGAGCAGAATTTTCTTTTTCTCTAGGCATTAAGGCTCTCTCTAGACTTGTAGCATATCTCTCAATGAGTCATTGGGGTTGTATTTACAGCTTTTCCAATATTCCAAGTCATATTAAGGGTCCTCATCTTGTTGGAATTTCATGGGACAAAATTCCATCAAAAATTTATTTGATCTCCAAGTTCAAATCAGAAAAAGATAATCTCTAATCAATTTGAATCCAACTCCAACTTCTTACTAAATATGCATTTATGCCCATGACAAGCCTGCCATGATCGTGGTTGTAAGTCATTATCAGAATTTTTACAATCTTCATGGCCCATGGTCGGTAGTAACCATATTGATGCTACGAGTATACAAAAAAATCTCATGGCCCATGAGATGTCCTCCACGACCATGAGCATATCTTTGTCAAAATACCTATAAAACTTCACGGCTCATGACAAGGATGTCACTGTTGTAATCATAACTTTGCCCATCATTGCATCATTAGCTCACGACCATGATTCTCCTACCATGGCTCGTGAAAATATAAGTGTGCCTCTGCATGAATGCGTTCACGGGCGTAAAAGAAATTCGTTCATTTTATTTCGTTGTTACTTCGTCGCTAATATATCACTATTTGTGACGACTTAGCGATAGTCGTATCTCTCGCTAAAGCCCAAAATTTTTATAGTGGTAGGGTCTGAACACCATATTCATGAGATTCATAAACATTGCTGGTGTGTTTGTCAATCCAAATGGCATGACCATGAACTTCTAGTGTCATGTACCTTGACCTAAAGGTAGTCTTTAGTATATCCTCCTCAACAACCATGAGTTGATGGTAGCCACATCTTAGATCAATCTTTAAGAAAACCACAACTCTGAATAATTGATCAAAGATGTCATCAATGCACGATAGAGGATACTTGTTCTTTATTTTCACCTTGTTGAGAATCCTATAGTCGACGCACAACCTGAGAGAGTCATCTTTCTTCTTTACAAATAATATCAATTCACCTCAAGGTGAGACACTCAGTCTGATGAAGTCTTTGTCAAAGAGCTCTTGTCGTTGTTTCTAAAGTCTAATTATACATCTCTATCAATGCCATGTGATACTAATGCGACAAATTTGTTACAAGCAAATAAATGCTAACAAGTGCACTAATCATTCAAGTAGTAAAGTGTAACTAGTATGAGTTATCGATCCCACAAGGAAAAGTACTAACTATCAAACTTCAAAGATTAATATGAGACATCATTGATTCCAAATTTGGTTTAATTCAAGAAAAGTAAAACATAAATAAGGTGATTAATTACAATGATAAGTGGTAATGTCTAGGCCCTAGATGACAATAATGATTAAGGTTAAAACTCGCAAAATTCTACAAAAATCATTACATACAAAATATGCTCATACAGTTGAACCTTCAAATGGATTAAGGACACAAATTGCATGACTTCTCTTAACGGGTAAACCAACTATCCAGATGAAAACAATCTAAGGATATTCCTTAATGGTTCTACTCTCAGATAATTAACACATGATGTATTAAGTTGTCTCCTTAAAGTACCAAGTCATTCTTAACAAATTGAGTTAACTGATCACAAACTAAAATGCCCTTAATGGATCATAATAGTAGGACATGAATTGTAATAATGTATCGATCACACACTACATAGTTAATGATTAATATAAACTATTCAAAATCTCAGGCAATCACGTTCATGAAGAAACAAACATATAAAACATAAATGCAATATAAAACATATATTATCAATATCAGCCTTCATAAACTAGTCGTGTTTGATCTGAACACGGGTCGTATTCTTCGGTGTAAGACACTTCGGCATACGAAGTCATGACACGAGTTGTATTAGAGTTTGACACATGTCGTGTTTCTTCTATGTAATAACAAGTTATAAATTTGTATATGAACAAGGGGCGTGCGGGTGAGTCACGTCAACATGTTAACCTCCCAATGCGGACCATGTTAGGTTCTACGCCTGGTCGTGTTCCACCCATGCGTTGATAGACTTAAAATACTTTTGTAAGGAACGGTAGTCTTGTCCCATCCATGCAATGCTATAATGAACGCGAGGCGCATCCACGGGTATCGTCAATCCTTTTAACGGAGGTCACATTCAACCCAAATTCCAACATATACATCATATAATAATTTGCAGCACAACCAAGCCGTGTTCGAGGCGACGCGGACCGCATGCCATCATTCGGTTATTTAATTCCAATAATTTAGGACATGATTACTGCGTCCAAGTTACACGGACAATATCCTATATATCGATGCAGATCATGTTTCATGATCAACGTGTTTTAGGTTTTTCATTTTGTGGGCATGGACAGTGTCCAAGTGGGACGTGGGTCCATATTATGACCTCCCAGATCGCTTTCACCGTTGACTCAGCGGCTAGGGTTTAACCTTACGAATCACAGATCGTGTCCGAAGGGGACGCGGTCTATGTCCGACCTTTGAGGTCGTGACGTCTTTAATTTCAATGATTAAATCTTTTTTGGTTGTCCATAATTATGCATGCTATAAAATCTGAATCAAAATAATATATTAGGATATATTAGGAGACTAAATAATCTATATAATATCGTAAAAACCATTCTACTCCTAGCATGCATCATTTCTCAAGAGTTTATATGTAAAGAAGATCAGCCTATGTACATACCATTTTTGCTAGGCCATTTGTTCTTTACTTTTCTGCAGTCTTTCACCTTCATTCTCTCAAAATTCATAATGTCGCTGATCCCCTTCATTTCCGCTAATGAGATTTTGATAAAAGAATCTAAGAGATAAAAGAAGAGAAAACCAAGAACATAAAGGGGATCTGAGATCCTTATCTCTTCACCAAAGGAGAGAAGAATAGGATGAGAGGAGAGGGATTTTCTCTGCGACGACTACTTGGAGAGAATAATAATCTATAAGACTTTCTTCCATGCCCTAATGGTCTTATTCAAAGAGGTTTTTAGGGCTTCCGCTAAGTTTAAAATAAATAAACTCTACTATTTGATTTCAACCCTGAATTCAAAACAATAAAAACTCTATTAATTTATTTAAATTAAACTCTCTCAATCCGTGGCTATAACATGGTCCGTGTTTGAATTGAACACGACCCATGTTGAGCTTTGACATAGCTTAAGTATTACAAAAAGAGTCGAGCCTAACAGGTGATAAAATTAAGATGATTTTTTTACTAGTTAGAAATAATTTAAGAAATATATAATTATATTTTTTTTTCCATCATTTAATAGGCTTTGAGATATTTGAGAATAACACAAACATTTAATACTATATAGTGTGTGTATGTGTAGATGTTTAAAACATGAGTAATGCTACAACCTCCTAACACCTCACAATGACATGTGTTATAATTTGTTTAACTTTTTAGGGTAATTTGGTGATGTGAGTATAGGAGAATTATTAAGCATAACTTTTAGGAGAATGCAGATTTATTCTTAAAACATTTAAGTCACTAATCATCTATAAGACTTTCTTCCATGCCCTAATGGTCTTATTTAAAGAGGTTTTTAGGGCTTCCACTAAGTTTAAAATAAATAAACTCTACTATTTGATTTCAACCCTGAATTCAAAACAATAAAAACTCTATTAATTTATTTAAATTAAACTCTCTCAATCCGTGGTTATAACATGGTCCGTGTTTGAATTGAACACGACCCATGTTGAACTTTGACATAGCTTAAGTATTACAAAAAGAGTCGAGCCTAACAGATGATAAAATTAAGATGATTTTTTTACTAGTTAGAAATAATTTAAGAAATATATAATTATATTTAATTTGTTTTCCATCATTTAATAGGCTTTGAGATATTTGAGAATAACACAAACATTTAATACTATATAGTGTGTGTATGTGTAGATGTTTAAAACATGAGTAATGCTACAAACTCCTAACACCTCACAATGACATGTGTTATAATTTGTTTAACTTTTTAGGGTAATTTGGTGATGTGAGTATAGGAGAATTATTAAGCATAACTTTTAGGAGAATGCAGATTTATTCTTAAAACATTTAAGTCACTAATCATCTATAAGACTTTCTTCCATGCCCTAATGGTCTTATTTAAAGAGGTTTTTAGGGCTTCCACTAAGTTTAAAATAAATAAACTCTACTATTTGATTTCAACCCTGAATTCAAAACAATAAAAACTCTATTAATTTATTTAAATTAAACTCTCTCAATCCGTGGTTATAACATGGTCCGTGTTTGAATTGAACACGACCCATGTTGAACTTTGACATAGCTTAAGTATTACAAAAAGAGTCGAGCCTAACAGATGATAAAATTAAGATGATTTTTTTACTAGTTAGAAATAATTTAAGAAATATATAATTATATTTAATTTGTTTTCCATCATTTAATAGGCTTTGAGATATTTGAGAATAACACAAACATTTAATACTATATAGTGTGTGTATGTGTAGATGTTTAAAACATGAGTAATGCTACAAACTCCTAACACCTCACAATGACATGTGTTATAATTTGTTTAACTTTTTAGGGTAATTTGGTGATGTGAGTATAGGAGAATTATTAAGCATAACTTTTAGGAGAATGCAGATTTATACTTAAAACATTTAAGTCACTAATCATTGGTTGATGATAGAGGCCAAACATTTGAATCGACTGACGTACCTAATGATAATTTCGTTTATTTTTCTATTTTTTTCGCACTTCAATTGTAATTTTTTATCTGTCTTGTAGATGCATGTACATTGATATCCACCTATTACTTAACTGATATTGTTAGAGGATGCATCAGGATTCATCTAGTTATATTGTATACTTTTTGTTTATATTCTGTGTGCAAAGATTTTCTATTATCTAATTAAAAATTGTGATAGTTAAATATATCGAAAATCAAATTAACACTCGAACTCACATTAAAGAATCTAGAATTCCTATTGACTGGTCAAGCGATATACAGCATGAGAGAGAGAGAGAGAGAGAGAGAGAGAGAGCTGAGGGCTCAGTCAATGATGCACACATCAATTTGACCAAGTTTAGGTGCGCCAAAGAGAAGTTTTCAATTGAATGACCTCTAATACCGAACACATTCTTCACATTGAACTCGATGGAAGTCTTCACCACAAATAATTGTGAGCATGAAAAAAAAAATGGTGCCGTGCCATGTTGACCAACATCCCTCATCAGACTCTTATCCACTTGTCCGTTTCTCCCGACACATCATGACCAAGTGCCTTGTGCTTCTACAAGTTGGCCCCATTGATTGATTTATTTATTTATTTATTTATTCATACTTATCAACGTTAGCATTTAAGATTAATCAATTGGGCTACTTCCTTTAATCTATTTAATCATCGCCTACTACTAAATCCGCTAA
Organism: Pontederia paniculata; assembly: GCA_001647135.1. Taxonomy (NCBI): domain Eukaryota; kingdom Viridiplantae; phylum Streptophyta; class Magnoliopsida; order Commelinales; family Pontederiaceae; genus Pontederia; species Pontederia paniculata. Next base: position 7,963 of record LTAE01013398.1, read on the forward strand.
CAAGTGAATAGTGACTCGTCCGTGCATTGATATTTTTATCTTTTAAATTTACAATAAACTTTTTTAATAATAAGATAGAAGAAGAAGAAGAAGAAGAAGAAGAAGAAGAAGAAGAAGAAGAAGAAGAAGAAGAGGAGGAGGAGGAGGAGGAGGAGGAGGAGGATACATATGAATTGTAACCAAATTAGTTGCTACCACAAAGTCTTACACATGGAAATAATACACATGGAAATAAACAGAGAAATGTTTTTTTCTCGATAAACTATAAGATTTTCTGAATTGGTTATTGAAATTTAATATTGGCCACCTACCCTTCCAAACTATACCACTTTGCTTAAATGACTAGCATTTTCTTACCAAAAGAAATACCTTTTACCCTTTGAGATTAAATAAACAGCAAAAANTATATATATATATACATATATATATATATATATAATATCATTTATAATATTTTTTTTCACAATTATAATCATTCTTTGTTTCATCAATTTCTTTATTAGCTTCTCATGGCTTGTCATGAATCTATTATACAAAGATTTCATAAAACAAAACTTAATAAGTAATAAGATATTTAATGCATCAAAATGGTAAGTTTATTGTTTCACATTTATAAATTAGTTATTTATGCTTATAAAAATTTCGAAAAAGAATTTTATGTTTATAAATTTGCATTCATATATGGAATCCTAAAAGACCCATTTGGATGAAAAATATCTTCATTATTCTCATTTTTTTTGTCAAACACCCATTTCTTTACACCTATGGGCCCCACATCATTTATTGTTAAAACACATAAATTATTTAAAGTAATGTGTTCTATTTGTGAGGATAATTGTCCTTAATCTTGGAACAATGATTGAAACCAAATAGGCCCAAAGCGTGAAGTGAGAGGGGCACCCACTCCAACCAACATATGAGAGCTGGCGAGCCTGCCCAAATGCTTTCCATTTGTGATTAATTGAAATTGTTTAAAATGTTAGATAAGGAAGTAGTTTTTTTTTTAAATGAGATGAGGAAGTAGTGCTTAATATTATTAAAGTTTATGAGTTATATCATAAAATGCTTCCATTTTATATGAGGTAAGTGGAAGAAAATCCAAATGGAAAAGAATAAGTAGGCACATACGTTGAACCTTGTGATAAAATGCATGCCCGACTACCTTAAAGAATAAATATAAGGCTAATTTGATTTGATTTAATTGAGAAATTGAAACATAAGTAGTTAAATATTCTATGAACATTTAATCAATGGGGTTATTTTTTTAATAGATGTTTGAAAAGTGAATTTGGTTTCGTTAAAGTTTGGAATATGATGTAAATGATTAGTTAGAATAAAATTTATTTTATTATTATGAAAATATTTTTATGTGAATGTATATAATTTTTTTTGTTGTGAATGTGAATACGTCATTTTTCATCTTTATTAATTTTGAAATTAATGCTCTTAATATGGTATTCTTCTTCTTCTTTTCTTTTAATTTATGACATTATATTACTATTTTATATTTTCTATAATTGTACTTTTATTTTGTTATCATTTTATTTTAATATTATTTATTATTTATTTTTTGTTATTTTTGGTTAAAATATTATTTATACTTTTATTCATATTTTATTGTTTCTTTTTATTTATTTATTAATAATATTTAATATTGTAGTGCTAGTTTAATATATTTATGAGGTAGTAATGCTTAATTCTTAATTATATTTCATTCATATAATTTTAACTTTTATACTTTAAATATATTATAATTTAATTTACAAAACTCAAAAAAAATATGATAGTTATAAGTAAGAGTTGGAAATTTGAGATGTTATGCCATTTTAAATATTAAAAAGCTTATTTTAAACTTGTTTTTTAAAATACTCATATTCATAATTTTTTCGTATGCGAAATTTAATATATTTATAACTTAAAATTTTCTATTTTATTTTTTTATTTACACTTTTATTCATTTATAAAGTTTCCATCTTTTTTTATTCTTTTACTTTTGTTAAAAAAATACTACCAACTTACTTTAAAAAATTATATAAATATTACTAAATTTTCTTATGGATCCCACATTGAAATTCATCTCCCTCTCTTTCCGGAAAACCAATTCCATCTCGGCCCCACTTGATCATGCAAATGAACATCATTTACAGTAAATATTATGCAAACCAAAGACAAACTTCCCCGCATGTAAATCAATTTACATCAAAACAAACTTGCGCTTATAAAGAAAAAATTGTCAGTGAAGGTGATTCATACATGTGACACTAGGGCTAGTTTGTTTTGCATTCATTGCAATTACATGTACTGCAATGTACAGTAAATGATAATTTCATGTTTGCTTTGCATGCATTGCCATTGCAACAAGGAATTTGCAATTACATAGAGGTAGGGTCAGATAAAGAATCTATGCATGCAATATGTCCCTTAGTCTGCCACTGGGGCAGCATGAAGCGACTTATTTATGAGGTCTATAGATTTCATATATGAATTTATTATGTGTGTTGAGAATGTCCTTGTTTTAATTAATGGTTCCTCTTAAACTGGCAAATTGGGGCATTAAATATGTGAAACATCGTGCTTAATTTGATAGTTATTCTTTTTACTCTCAGATACAACTATGAACTATAGATATGCATACATGATTCATGACAGATAATGAACACCACTAACCAATTACAATTGTTTTATGATACAATCATATAATATACTGCAATTATGGACAGCCGCCGCCTTCTAGAAGGTCCTTATGAGCTATAACACTTAGCTAATTCAAGTAGGAACTTATGAATAAAAATCAACTAGGACACTTTGAATTGTTTTTGTGACTAATATATTTAAAAATGATTTGACTGATAAGTAAACATAACAAAAATGTTTTGACAGATAGAGTGGCATGCACTTAAAAATTTATCTCTTAGAATACATTATATTTTCAGAAAATTCCAGTTGAAAAATAATCTTAATTTCAATATCTTTTCAGATCCTTAAATATCAAACATTAGTGTCGACTATTTGATTTTAATAAAAAAATTACAATACATACTAATTATGATTGAAGACAACAAAACTAACTCATAAAGATTACTGCATAATTTTCTATATGCACATTGAATTGATATAATTTCAAAGGCCCATGAAAAGTAGACACTAAGATCATCTAACATAATTAATTTCATAATTTTGAAATTTGTAATGGGTCAAATTAATCAACTAAAGTTTCAATCTCAAATTTATCTTCGACTAGAGTTTGTTTCCAATTTTAATTAACTAGGATTTGCCCTTCCTCTCAATTACTAACATTTTAGAACTAAATTAAAATATTTCATATCTAAAATGCATATTTTTGCGAATTTAATTTATGAAAGTCTTCCTAATCTAATGTAGTGAAAAAAATCGAAAAATAAGTTATAAACTCATGAAATGATCGCTAAACCACACATCAAATGGATCTAGATAAAAAGCTAAACATGCTTCATCTATAAAAAAAATGTTAACCGATGGATATGCTTGTTTGAGAGAGAGAAGAGAGAGAAAGAGGTTTTTATATAGATTATTTTCATGATTAGAAAATTATGTTAAGAGGGGGATAAATCTAGTGAATTTACTTAAGAAAAAAATGGAGATCCTTTCTAATTATGTAGGAAGTATCATGCTATTTATCTCGTCAATTATAAAATATTAAATTTATGATAAATAAATTTAGGAGAGAGTTAGTAAGTTATGAGTATAAGTATATCTCCTTTCCTTGAATTTTGGATTTCAAATTATTTTTTTTATCTTTGTAATATGATTCAAATTTAATTTTTAAATTTTAAATATCTTAATCTCCTAAGATTTTTGGGTAGTTAGACCTTTACATTTGTATACGCTTTGTTGTGATAAAAGAGAAATTACGGACCTTTTTGGCATCATTTGATCATACTGCAATTATATATGGTTAGTAAAATCAGGGCTTCTTGACAAAAGTAAAAGAAACACACAAAATAGTTTAGGATTCAATTTGATGTTCGTAGACCATTTTGAAATAAGACAATTATCACAAACATTTTCAAACATTTTCATAAGTAGATGCTCCTAAAAATGTAATACCCTCAAATCCACTCTCCACCATCTAGCAGAATGCAGACTTGGTGACGCTACCAACTTACATCTTTGACTTTATTTTGTCTAATTCACTGATCAATGCTATGTACAAGTCATTGCGGAAGTCATTACTTGACCTATAATTAGGACTTATGTCATGTGCAAGTCATCTCATGACGAACATCATCATACTACCGCTGCGCAATCATCAACTATTTATATCTATTTTCCTGCAGCCTCCCATGAGTTATGAAGCCCAATATGTAAAGGATAATAATTCAATAGGTTAAATCATATATGAAAATACAAGTAAAAGAGAATATTTTTATCATACAATTATCTTTATAAATATATAATTTTATTTTCAACTACTTTACCTTTCCTCTTTCTTTCAATTATAATTAATAATTCATTTGAGAAAATCATTGACATTAAATTTGTTCTATATTTCATCATTCTTCTTCCATTTTCAATCAATCAATTTCAATTGATCACTTTCAAACAATTATTTTCAACCAATCATCTTCAATTATTAGTACATAAAGATTCCAGTGATTCGGGGTCAATATGGCTAGCTAGGCCATGGGTCAACCCGAG
>LTAE01013399.1:0-12639 GCA_001647135.1 Pontederia paniculata
AAAATATATAAATCTTGACACCCAAGTTCCAGAGGGGTACCGCCTCTCAGCGTGTACTGACCTCTTTTCCATGGGGGACCTAGAGGTTCAGTCAGAGAGTTTCTCAGGTCGGAGTATTATCCTGCCCTCGCAGAGGTAACCTGATCAGTAAGCCCCCACTCTCGTAGCGTATGCTCACGGGGCCGACCAAGAGATTGTTCCCCAAGTTACCTATCAAACCTCTCTCGAGGTCAAGGCAACTCGGTTCTTCTCTCTAACTAAATCTACAAATCAAACTCAAGATAGATGTTACTCAATCCGGGTCAAGCTCTAAGGGTAGGGGCAAACTCACACCTTTCCCCTAACTCAGAAGGCATAACCTGGACTAAAGTTGCCCCAAACTTCATCACTAACCTCTCGTCAAGTCGTCTCCTTCTCCTTTTATATCCCTCTTGTCCTCTTCAGACCTTCTATTTTGTGTTTTCCCAAAATCCGGAGGTGAGATGATCTTCAAAATTCAAAATCCCCAAAAATCTCCCAGGTGAGGCATGAGCTCCGCAAAATCCAGGTGTCAGTTGTGGAGGTTACCCCAGTTCCTCGGCTGCAACAACAAAAAGTGGAAGGAATTTAAAAATTCAAATAACTAAAATCATGAAATTTGGTTAAAACCTTCTTAAATTAGCTTAAATTCCCAAAATCCAATAATGATGATGCCGAATATTCAAAAAGTGAAAAATGGAAGTAAATCAGCATGAATTGTTTACAAAAATGGAGATTGGGGTAAGCTTTTCAGGAACTGGGTCAACCTATTTAGGTATACCTTTTTCTGTCATCAAGGTGCATTGGTGTAATAAAAACTTTAATCCGATTTCACAACAAAAATGCGGAAGCTAAAAATCGATTTATTGCAAAGCTCAATTCGAATGCTATCAATGTAGAACAAGTACAATATTGATATAAGTGATCATGCAAGATGATAAGTAAAGTAATTAAGAGAGAAATGCAAACTCAATACACAAGAGTTGTTGATGAGGTTCCGACTCCAACTTCTCAACCTTGAGATCACCGGAGATCGACTAGAATTTCCTTTTTATACTTAGGTGCAAGGAAACCCTTTACACCAAACTCGCCTTTTCTTCACTTCAAGAGGTAGACGAAACCTCTTCTCCAAGGAAGCTCACAAACTCATACTTTTCTTCATTCAAGAGGCTATGTGTGAACCTCTTTACAATGGAGCTAAGTCTCTCACAATGATACATATGATGTACTCTCTTACAATCTCTCTTTTACAATTTCACACTCAAGAACATGAGAGAAGAGAGAAGATTCAACAATTTGGCTCAAGAAGCTTCTAAACTTGTTTTACCTTTGATGCTTGTGTTTCCTATGAAGCCTCAACTCATTCTATCCCTTTGAAAACCCTTTTATAAGTGTCTTGTGGCAATATGACCGTTGCTTTCTTCTTGGGAAAAAAATTAGTCGTTTTAACTTTTTTTCCAAATATACCCTTTCACTATTTTGGCTATAAGGCTTTGCACAAATGCCCAAATGAGTTGATTTTTTATTCTATGGAAAGCTAACTTTTGTATTCATGGCTCGACCCAGATCTGATGAGAAGAAGGTCAAATATCTCATTGAAGTTCGAAAAATATTTTTTCAGGCTAAGGTCGGTCGACTGACCTTGTGTTAGGTTTAACCGACTTTGATGAGTTCTTCAACCGACCTTCGTGGGCTCGAGTGACTTCATGAGTTCTTCAACCGACCTTCGATTTTGACTTCATTTTGGATCAACTGACCTGTCCAAGGCTCGACGGATTTTGATGAGTTCTTCAACCGACCTTTGTGGGTTTGATCGATCTTTATAATGGGTTTAACCGACCTTCACTGTTTTAGTCATATCTCTTTTCTCATATATCCAATTGATGTGATTCTTGTTTCTTTGGAAAAATAAAAAGATTATCTATATTTTATCTATTCATTTCTCAATCTAAATCAGATGAGGAAAAGGTCAAATATGAATGTAAAATTCAGTGCATATAATTTTACCTTAAACTTAATGGACCTTCATTGTTTTGCATATAACTTTTTACGTAGATATTGAAATGAGACGATTCTTAAACATATAGAAAGATAACAGAATTATCTACAATTAATGTATTCATGTCTCAACCCAGATCAAAATAGAATATAGACAAATATTAAGTTGAACTTTAGTGCATATAATTTGACTTTGAAGTTTTCACGCACTTATCATATTTTAACATGCACGTATATCTTTTCCAATGTTTTCATAAGATTTTCATCATCAAAAGAGTATAAATATGACACAAAGTCATAAAGTCATTTTCCAACAGAGGTAACAATGAGAATATAAGTATTAACCAAACTCCTTCGCAAATTTGATAAAACACCTTTTAGGCACAAGATTTATCCTTTTTATTTTTAAAATCAATTTTCAAACTCTTTTCCATCTCAAATAAAATGATACTTGGAGGTCAAACTCTTCACTTTATTATTGCACTCTCTAGCGTTTTGCTCTAAGATTTCTCGCATCAAGTTTTTGGTGTTGTCGTCGGATACTTTTTATGATTTTATTCTTTATATCCTCTTTTGTTGTTTGGGTTTTATTTTATTTTTTTCTCTTTCACTTTAATTGTGAGATCGCGTAGGTAGTCTTTGATAGAAAATATTTTTTTCCTTTGCACATGACACAACTTGTGTCTTCTATGACACATACCATGTCATCTTAAATACATATCGTGATGTCTTCATAGGAGCCTGTGATCCAGTGTGAACATTTTTTTTTAATTATACTTTTCACGCCTCTCTTTTTTATGCGTGAACTTTTTAGAAAATATTTCTTTTTACACATAACTGAGGAAGGCAACCACAATAGTGAAAAGCAAAAATCCAATCAATCAAAGTCACCAGTTGAGGGGAAAACAAGAATTTGAAAAAGAACAAGAAATCTAGGGACAAGCACAACTTGAGCAATGTAGCCATCAACTTGAAATATTGAGAATAATTCAAGTTGGCATCAATCCACCTGGACAAAGTATCAATAAGCAATCCCATAAACCTGAAGATGAAAAATTTCAATAGACTCGTTGGGGCTGCAGACACACATGATGGGCATGCCGATGAGGAAATGCAAGAAAAATATATTCAAAATATGGAAAATAAAATTTTAGATATCGAATAACACAATGCATGGTGTCATCAAATCATCAACATATTTAAGGACCAAGTTGGAAATTTTTTTGATCAAGTTATATCAACAACTTGGAGACCCAGATGACCTAACTACAAGATCACATCAAGGTCAATGACGATCTCCTTCATCATTTGTAGGCATCACATATTCAACAAAAAATCAATGAAATGTAAGTCACAATTCATACATCATAGAAGCAAGTTGTAGAACTAGCTTCTCAGATTGCCGAATCTCAAAAGTTTGACACCACAGATAATCCATTGGTCATTATATTTCCATGTTAGCACCAAAATTTTTTTCCAAAGACGATGGAGATAGTGAAGATCTTATCATCCCTTAAGATTGACTACTCCAGTGGTGCGTGAAGGAGACAAGTGAGTATATTATCGAGAATGGACAAATTTGAAGGAGAAGTTCACCTTTGAATATTCCAATATCACATCTAGTTTGTCTCCAAATCCACCACCACAAGAGGAAAGGACAAGACTATCAATACCATTGACATCATCATCATCAGCACCAACCTTATCCAAACAATGGCTAGCAAAGAGCCCAACCTCATAGCAACTTCAAAGAGAATTCAAAATGTCAAACCAAAGGCAAGGCTAAACTCATCAAACCTAGTGGTTAGACATTGGAGACGGTTGATTGTATATTTGCTCGTGCTTGCTGAGTCTCATCATGGACATTCATGATCACATTAGATGTCCTCAGTGAGATTATTCTTAGTTGCAAATTTATTTTTTTTATTTTTAATTCTTTTGTTATTCTTTTAGTTAAGTTTTCTAGAGTCGGGGTGTCTATTTGTTTTCTTTTATATTTTAATTTAGGTTAAAGTTTTTTTGGTCTCTCTCTTAAGAATCATTATGTCTAGCTGCAAGCAACATGGCCTACCTCTTATAGAAAATGGGTAGTATTGACCATCTCATGCTGAGGTAGCACGTTGGTCGAGGCTAATTTTCATCTTATTGAAGGTGATAAAATAACTCGCATCTCAAACAAAGTGGATTACGTCACACTCAACAATGCCCCTGACTGCACTGCAACATCGGCCATGGCAAACCAGACACAATTAACTCTAACAAACAACATCGTCCTTGGCCAAAATTTTTCAGCATCACGACTCGTGTTTTCCATTATGCGGTCTTTAATCAAATATGCAATTAACATGTTCAGAAAAATTTTGACATGTTCATCATCAACATGGTCCATCTTTCCCATAAAATGGACCACATTTGATATGATACTCAAGAACAATGCCTTGAGTGACTAGAACAATATATGATAATCAAGAGAAATGAAATAAAAAATATGATCAGGTGGCAGAATATCAAGCTTGAAATAATCAATGAATCAAACAATCGGTACTATAAATTGATGGATTTAATCATAAGTTTACCTCATAATTAACAGTGAAAATTCACAAAGAACAGGTTGTAGGACCCACATGACACAAGCAACTAAGCAAAATTTTAATTAGATTCAATTATTTTTTTCAAATATTACAAAAAATCAGTATTTATAGGTTCCTAGAGACTAACTTTCACAAAGAGTTAAACCCTAACTTAACTTACAAGTAAACAAATAGTTTTCCTAAAATAACTAATTTAACTAATATCAAGGCTCTTAATAGAATATTTTGCCTATTCCTAATTTGTTAATTAAATAATTAAGTCCATAATTGATTTGGGCAAAATCATGTGGACTCTTCATGCAGCCTAGTTAATAGGTGATTCTTCACTGCAACTTGAATATGTCTAGCTAGATCTTGTAATTTGGCCAATTGGTAAATCACAAGCACTTTTTATTATCTCGAACATCTTCGAATCTACAACAACATCATCTTGATCTCCATAATATTTAACACCATCATCTTGATCATCACAGGGAGTTTCTTTATTGTCAGATTTGAATTTGGTAGTTGTTGAATTCATTGTCATCTCCATAATTGGCAACTTCCAACTTTTTATCATATTTGGATTTTGTAACTTCCAAATTCATGTTATCTTCGAAATGGCAACCTCCAAAATCATATCAACATTCATCTTTACTTATTTGATGATGTCACCGAGCTTTGCACCAATGCCAAGTCGATAGACCATTTCAAATGAGACACAATGCATTTCCTTCCAACACGCGGTCTAAGTACAACCCTACGCAGTTCGTGTCCCTAATTTTAGCAGTAATAATCTTCTAAGGCATCTAACTGACATATTTTCTACATGATGTGGTCCGGTACACTAGATTATTCAATGACATATTCTAAACCATGTGTCGACTACTGATATGACGCACTCCATCCGCACTCCTATTGCAATCCAGTCATTCACATATGTTGCTTCATTGACATCATTAAACTTGGGTAAGATCTTTCCTTTCCTCCCTTTTGGTTTTGTTTCGTCATTTTCATTTCATACCCTACTAGGTTTGTCGAATACTAGGGAAAGTGTTGAGTTCGGGCTCGGGGGAGTGCATTTCATGCATCATTTCTATTTGCATTTTATTGTTTATGCATTTTTTATAGTATTCCTATTTGCTTTCTTGTATGCATCTTAATGAAAATCCATAAAAATTGCAAAAAAAAAATTGAAAAATAATGTTAAAGTATTTTCTCTTGTTTCTTGCATTTAATTATTTTGTAGTACTAACTTTGAGACAACTTGTCAATATATGAAATCTAATTGCTATTGTCTTTATCGATTATCACCTCAGTATTAAGTATTGGTCAAGAGAATGTTGTTGAGTAGAATTATGAGACTTATGACTACATTTCCTCTTCTAGCTTGATTTCAATTTTCTTTTATTTAATATTTATTATAGTTGTATATTTATTGAACACATTAAGTAATTAATAAGATATGTTTGAAAAAAATGTGTGAAAAATCCAACTGAAATCATAGAAACGTCAATGAAAAATGAATGAATAAAGTTGAGTAGTTATAAGTGTAGTCGGATAATTAGATATGTAGAAGTTTCTTGCTTGATATCCTAAGGCCAACTGGTCTAGGATCACTCAATTGAAAGCTTGTTACGTGGACCATTCGTGCAATATGGAGCAACATATGAGTATTCCAATTACTACTTGTTCAAAATGTTTTATTTAAAACATTAAAAGTTTCGAGCAAGTAAGCTCGAGGGATGTCTCAACACAAATTTACCTAAACTCATTTGGGCTCGGAGTCATTAGTTGAAAACCCGCTACACGGACTTAGAACTCATAAATAAAAAGTAATACTATTAGTATGAATTAGAATATTGGAAGCTCATTAATTAATTGTGTTATGAGCATGAATGCAATTATATGATTGATTGTATTTCTACTTTGTAGAGCTCGATAGGGAAAAGTTTAAATATGTTTGAGTTTCGAAACTTCTGCAAAGTTGGGATATATTGAAAAGCGAAGAGACACTTTGGTGATGGTTGTGTAAAGGAAAAATGGAAGGAAAGTATTGATTAATGGGATTGAATCCATAATGGATCATTTTTTGATCTTCAGTTTTGTCTTAAGTTTCTGCTTAAGGACAAATAAAATTTTGAGTTTAGAGGAATTTGAGGCGAAGAAAATATTACACATTTTGTGCATATCATTTATGATAATTTTCATAGTTTTGATCATTGCATTCATCAATGTAATATTTATTTTCATAAATTCTTTTGGATTAGTTTCTACAAGTTTCCTATGTTTTTATATCTCAGGACACAAGATTTGAAATCTCAACTAATTGGAACAAATTAGATCGAAAGCAGAGTTGAAATCAAGAATAAATGGAATCAGCACAACCTAACATGACCCATGTAGGATTTAACATGGGTCATGTTCACTCACAACCAACCATATCCAGCCAAGTCAAAACTAGCCAAATTTGATTCGATATCCAAATCACAAAATAGACCATTTCTAGACTAAAAACATACTGTTTTAACTCATGAAAAAGATGGTTTGAACATTGACGGATGAGTTTTTTGACTTGTTCACCAATTAACCTTGCAATCATCGGATTGAAGACCTAGTGACCGATTTTACACTTTAAATAGGACATCCATGCAACCTTAAAAGACCATCTCTCTCAAGAAATATCTTTCTAGAAAATCATCTCTCTAAATCTCATATTTCTCATTACATCTCATGTTGTCGTTTTACTTGAGATGGATTGCTATAGTGATCATCTCAATATGTAACAAAGCTCTATGATAGTTTATTTTATTTTCTTCATCTATGATGACAATTATCATGTTTAATTTTCTTGCATGTCATCTAAAGTAGAGTAGTCCTCTGTTAGGGGAAAGATCTATCGAACCCCATTTATCTCTTGATTATTTTTCTCTTTTGAATTCTTATGAACTTGCATCTATGTGATTAGTTTAATAATATCCTTTTATTAAATGCAATTGGATTTCAGTAACATTAATATTAATTTCTATGATTCTTCTAATTTTTGACATTAATTTAATTGCATTTCTTTTTATCCGAGATAAAAAGACTTTGTCCCAATCAAAAGCGGATCGTGTCGTGTGAATTCTTGACAAGTTCATATCTAATGCAGGCCATTTTTGGATATGATGTATGCCATGTTCTTCATTAATTCAAGCTATTTGAATTATTTTTATGCAAATCCTATTTTATCTACTTGCCTTCGGAATTCATAATTTGTGGATTATTCGCTCATTTGGTTCAAGATTTTAATAACTTTGGTTTGTTGTTGCATGCATCTTAAATTGGTTTAACTTGACATTATTTTGGATTAACTATTCTGATATAACATTAATTTAATATAGTGAGGTCAGTTGACTTCAAACTCCTATAATTTTATCACAACTATTCCATCATAATTATTCATGTTTATTTTAACTATTTTAACTCAAGCGATAAGGATGGGGATATCAGTCTCAACCTTAACTCCTTTGCGAATTTTTATAAACACTTAGGAACACGATTTATCCTTTTGAATTTTAAAATCAATTTACAAACTCCTTTCCATCTCAAATAACATATAAAACTAGGTGATTAAATTAGATAACTCCTCGTGGGATTGATGGTTTTACTCTTCACTTTATTACTTCAACTATTAGTTCACTTGCTAGTGTTTTGCTATTATATTTCTTGAATTATTGTTTAAAATCTAAGATATAAAGATGTAAAGAATGATGAATATGAACATAAGAGGCTTAGTCTTTTATACACTTCATCTACGAAATATTTGATGTTATGTTATGTTCTATGTATTGCAAACGCTCTATGCTTATGTGATCTTTGTATGATACATGTCTCATGAGCTTTATGATATACATGTGTTATGTCATGATGATGTGCATGTTGTATGACGTAGGCTGATTTTACATGAAGGTCAGGATGAATGATGGGCTTGATGGTGATTTTGCACATGATGGCTCCAATTGCATATGGTTGTGTCTAGGTCTTCTAGCCTTAAAGTTGTTGATTGCCATGTGTAATGAACTTAACATTATTTGAGTGAGTCAAATGAGTCTAACACTCATATGATATTATGGGCTTCATGCATGGCCATGGATTAAGCCATTTTGTGGTAAGATGTTTGGTTATGTTTTCCGCTTCCATGTTGTTTGTCTTATTAAATGTTTCTGTTGCGATGTTATAATTATTATATTATGGACTTCTTTAGTTCTATATAATTTCCTAATAGGTCTATATGTGAACGGTAATGTCGTGACCCGTGTAATGTTGTCGAAAGTCCATGTGGGCAAAATCAATGTGCATGTTTTAGGGCGCTAAACTTTTCGTGAGATGTGTTTTATCTATGAGATCAATTACACCTTTTGTTTCCCTATGTCATTTATAAAGAAAGGTTGAATACTTTAGAATTTATTAAATTCTACATGAAAGTGTAACATTATATATGAATGACAATATAATATAATTTTGTGAATATTTAAATATCGACAAATTTAAATAATAAGGCCCTTTGACTTTTCATTCACTAATATTAACATTATGCAATAAAGGATCATGATGTATGGATACTTATGCATCCTAAGATGTATGCAATTTCTTATAAATAATACCTATTACACATTTGTACTCATTCCACTAAAATTAGTCTCTTAATGTTAGGCAAGTTATTGTCATAATTTCCAGATTAAGAGATTGATAGAAAATAATTCATAACTTTTAGATCACAAGACTAAATGTTATAATTCTTTCTTAGATGGAAAGTATACATATTTGTGGATTATTATCTGCAAGTGTCACTAATTAATCATCAGCGAATAATATTTAGCAATTTAATCAATTTCACACAAATGTGTGTCGTTTAGTGACACTGAAGAATAATTTATAACTTTATCTACATACTTTCAATTCATGAAATATAATTTCTTCTAGAAATTGGACTTTGGGTAGATCTAAGAATAAAAATATTAAAGTTTAACTCCTTACAATCACTCTTCACAAAATTTGAAAAATTATATCATGTTTTCTGCTAGCTCTAGATTATGGCACACTAGGACATGAGGAGTGACCAGCGAAGATTGATGCATAACTTCCTATATTGATATTATGTTTAATCAAAATTAGAGGTAATTGAAATATACCTTCCATAGGATGCTTCACATCAAATTTCATAATTTTTTTAAGAACAAGACACAAAGAAAAAAAAAAGGATAATCAAGGAATTAGTTTAGAGCAAATTTCTTACATTATGTGATTGTTCTTGTCGAATTGTTTCTAGCTTATGTGGTAAGTAATGTTAATATTTATAATTTTTACAGATTTTTCTCACTATATATATTGGTTATAAAAAATCTTAAAATGAGGTTGTAATGAGCTGCTAGCTTAATGGCAGCTTGAAATGCTATTGGCCAAAGTTAAGGTCCAATCAACATAGTTTTTTGTATAGTTGTCTTATAGCTAATTAATCATATTTAACATATATATATATATATAAATATATTATGTTATCAATAATTCGTTCATAATTATACATATATTTCTTTATGTCACATGTCAATATCTTATTAGTTGTTAATCCTTAATCTAATGATTAATGATTATATGCATACGTTAACTATAAAAACATATAAGAATAAGTTAATATGATAATAAGATCAATAATGATCCAAAAATGATGTTGGTGGAAGCACATGCGTGACACTTTAACCGCTTCAAAAACAAAAACTTATTTAATGTCCGTGGAAGTTTCATGGACCATGAAAGAATTGTCAAGGTCGTGACCGTAACTAGTTGTCTATATCGGTGAAGCGCCATGACTCATGAAACTGGTTTCACGACCATGACGAAAAGTAGATTATGAAATCTTCAAACACTCACGGCTCGTGACTCAGATATCATGATCGTGACCGTATATAGTCATATTCATCGTCAATTCGATCATGGTCGTGATCATGCATTGATGGCCTATGGCAATTATCATTTTTCTTGGGCACAAATGCACTCATGACCGTGAAGTTGCTTTCACAAGCCGTGATATACTCAGCACAGGTGTGACTCATGCAGGTCATGGACGATTGTTCTGTCATCATTTCACGACCGTGAAAGTGGTTTTCATGGCTCGTGAAATTCCTTCTATATATGTTGCTTGCCCTCACAGTCGTGGTTCCGATTATTTTATTAGTTTGCTTCCAAATGTACTCCAGATTATTGCAGACTTTGTCCGTCGCATTGCCAAGTTCCATGGACATCAAAACACACAACATGATGCACACTTTGACTCCAAGAACTAAAATTAAGTGAAATGATAGATAATATGATGCATGTGATGACAAATTATCAAAAAATAGATTAAATATGCTATGAAAAATATGACTAAATTATCACGCATAAAACTCCCCCAACCTTAAAGTCTTGTTTGTCCTCAAGCAATATTCTAAACTAATGTTCAAGACAATTCCATCATAGCATATACCTCGTAGACCAATACTTTCCTTGCAACATCTTTCTCCTGATCCTCACTAGCATTGCACTTTCATCAATCATCCTAGTTCCTAGAATTTCTGATCTATAAACAATTTAGACAATATCCATCCCAACTTATAGTGAAAGGTTATCAAACTACAACATTAATGTTGAAGGTAGAAGCATCGCTTGAGCTTATATTTTTAAACAATAACAATAACCTTTTCACTTTTTATGTGTCTAACTTCCAATTAGAATTGCACACAAAAGTCCATATAGTGGGCCCCTCGGTCGATGGATCCAAGACCAGATGATCTTAGGTCCCTAGGATTTAAGAGTCCCCTATGAGTCTACTTACCCGAACATTCCCAAGTTATTAATAAAAGGTTCAAATTAGGTAGTTGAATTACCTCTTAGTGCTTCTCCAATTTGCACAAAGTGGTCCGCTCCAAAATTAGATGACCTTAGGGCAATAGGTGTTAAGGCACCCCTTGAGCTTACTTGCCTAGATCCAACCAGGTTCTAGGTAACACATAGGCACTACTTCAACCCCTTTATTTCACACTTTATATTTTGCAATTTCACAATTTTGAACTTTTTTTTTCAACAATTTTTTAACTTTGCAGTTTTTAACATTTTTTTCAATAATCTTAGTAGATACTTAAACATTCAATAAAAAGGTTGTAATAATCTACTCAAATACAATTAAACTGAAAAAAATTGTAGTCTAAAAACAATTGAAGAATTAAAAATATATACTTGTGAT
The DNA here is from genome assembly GCA_001647135.1 of Pontederia paniculata. Lineage (NCBI taxonomy): Eukaryota > Viridiplantae > Streptophyta > Magnoliopsida > Commelinales > Pontederiaceae > Pontederia > Pontederia paniculata. The sequence continues at coordinate 11,848 of LTAE01013399.1, forward strand.
TCACATTGATTGAATAGCACTCAAATTTCATATATGATACAAGACATCTTTAGAAATATATACTTAGTTAGAAGTTAAATAAGGGTTAGTGAGATGGAGATGATATTTTTGGATTTTTTTAAAATTTCTTCGACTAATCATGAACTCATACAATGGATGACAAAACAAAACACAAATATGAAATGAAACATACTAAACAAAAGGTGCATGAAATGCAAACTCCTCCAAGCTTAGTCCTAATGTTTCCCTTACTATTTAAGACTTAGCAGAAGGAGGTGATAAAATGGTTACTCAAGAAAAAGAAAAATGTGCAAACTAAAAGAAAAAAAAATATAACTAGACTAGTCCATAAGAGGTGATGGCGGCAGGGGAAGAACGACCCATAGTGCCTCTAGCTGGTATGAAATTTGTTCAAGCAATGAATCATCTCATTAGTGTTGTCTTGGCATGCATGTATCTCCATCATTATCTCGGATTGGTGCATTTTCTCCGTTGGATCGCCTCCAAGGTGGCCTAACTGCCTGAAAGATCAAAACATGCAACATAGGAGGGGATGCCATCAATTGGCTTATTGGACAACTCAAAAGAAGGTCCATAGAAGGTTGAGCTGTAGGATCTAGAATGGCACCAAGAGGGGGGGGGATGAATTGGTATATTAAAAACTTTTACAATCTTTACTTAAATATCTTAGTTTTGTGTTAGCGGAAGCAAACATATACGAGTATGAATAAATAGAGAAGAGAGTAAAGAGAACAAACACAAAACAAATACAAAGTTTGTTATCGAGGTTCG
>LTAE01013404.1:0-12633 GCA_001647135.1 Pontederia paniculata
CCCCCCCCTCTTGGTGTCATTCCAGATCCTACAGAGGTGGTCGTACAAGAGTCACAACAAGTGCTTCAAATGCAGTAAGATGAGGCACTATGCATTTGAGTGCAAAACCAAACCAGACATCAAGGAAGCAAATCTTTCATATGTGGAAGAAGAGGAGCAATGCCACTGATCGAGTCATCCGATTTCGTAGAGCTAGGATGGTGAAGCTAGCAATCATGCTCTACTTGTTGGGAATACATGATGTCAGGATTAAGGGGAAGTATGTTGGGGATTAATCCTGATGAGGATAATCCAATTAATTTAGTTTAGGAGATTTAGTTTAGTTTTATCTTCTATCTTATCTTAGATTTATCTTCTTGGATTAGGATTAATTTTTATCTTCTAAGTTGAACTCTTGTATTATAAATAGTCTTTGTTGACCAATAAAAAAAAGCTCTTGATTGTGAATTCTTAAAATTCATTTCTCCTCTGTTTTTCTTCTATCCTCCTCTGTTCTTTCTCTGCTACATCGCCGCCTTCACCGCTTCCATCATCTCCTGGGCACAACAGATGTCAACTCCAACAATCTCATGAATTTAGTAGTAAATAATTTTGGAGTTTCAAAATATTTTCTCCAATATCTTCACGAAGTGGTATGAGAATGTTTAACAATATATTTGTGAAATTTTACTCTACTCATTTGATTATGTATTATATTATGAGTAAGAATTGCAATATGACATCTTCGGAGCATCTACATTATATTCTTTTAGGTTCTTTTTCAAGTTATTGTAATAATATGGTTTTGCTTTTGTCAATTATTTGCATAGGATTAAGATATACCTAAGAGAGAAGATGATGGAGTAATGATCAAAGTAAAGAAAATATTGTACATGTACATTCATTTTTGTATGATATATATGTATACTTTTTTGCATATATATATATATATTGTTTCATTATACATACATACATACATACATACATACATACATACATACATACATACATACATACATACATACATATATTATGAATTAATTTGTAGGATGTTAAGGTTGTTGTGCACACTAAAGCTATTATAACTACTATATAGTATGGAGAAAATATTTTAGTTATCGACTATTAGAATTTTTAAAATTTCTTGGTTATAAGGTCGAGATGTGCTCATAATTTAGGATATAATGTGTGACCTCCACCATCATTAAGAATATATATTGTTATCCAAAGAATATATATTGTTATCCAAAAAGAACTTGAAAAGTCACAATAAATAATTGAAGTACAAAAGAAGTATGTCCAGGAACATTTAAAATTTATTAATTTCAAAATCAGAAGATTGAATTTCAGTAAGCTTTAATGAATAGTTGATATATATATCAACTCGGATATTGTCTTTATTTCCTTCTTTTTAATTGATTACTATAATACATACAAATATGATGTCATTTATATATTGGTGTAATGAAATATTATATGAATTCAATATTCTTTTACAAGTTATAATATGTTACTAGTTAACGAGTTTATATCATATTTTATTGTCATATTATTTTTTTTAAATTAAAAGATTCCAAAATTTAATTTTATGATTCTTATTAATAAAGATTATAGCAATGGTTCTTCTAAGCTTCTAACCAAGATAGTTTGTGGTTATTACTAGCATAGCATCATGAACTTTTTGTGGATATTAATTTAGTTATTATCACATAAATTTTTGTGAAAATAATATTTTACTGTTATCATGAAATTCTAATAGTAATGAAGTTGAATATATTCACAATAAATTTATGATTTATATTAATGTCACGAGCAGTATTATTTTCCATAAAAATAATTATTTGCCATAGTGCCATTTATGATATTGAAACATTTAATAGCCACAAAGATATTATTAATTAGTGACAAATAAATAGTAGGCACATTATCAACATGAAAAATTTCATAGCACAGTAAACAAATATGTGATAATTAATTAATTTCGTCGTAGTGACATTGTATGCATGCATCGATTGTAAGAAAAGAAATATTAATACTTTTAACAATTGAATTTTTTTGTACCTTCGAAAATATAAAATTCATTAGATTAACTCATCTAACAAATTGAATCCTCATATTTCAAAATTATATTTAAAAACGAAACGTGAACTTGGCCTTAAATTATTGAGTTAAAAGTGCCCAAATTATTGAAAAAAGTAAACTAGCTGATAATCAATACAAATGTAAGCTAGCTAGTAATTACTTTGTCTATGAAGATATAATATAGTTAATTTTACAATATATATTATTTAATCAAATAACACTAGTTATATCTCCCTGAAATTTTACATATATATTAATTATTTAATACATGATTAAGGACCTGAATTCGTACCTGTTTTATGTGAACTACACAATTATATGCACTATAGGTTAAGTGTACACTTAGTATTTCAACCCCAAAAATATAAAAGTATACATGGAAATTCGCATCTCTTCTTGGGATTAATTTGTGCACGTTGATGAATTAAACTGAACGTTACTGGAGGTCCACTATAATATTAGCTAGCGCCGACATAGAGAGAGAGAGAGAGAGAGAGAGAGAGAGAGAACTCTCTCTCTCTCTCTCTCTCTCTCTCTCTCTCTCTCTTCGTTGTGACGAGCTCGGTCTCGCCGTTGTGTGGACAACTTTGCCTTCCATAGAGGAAAGAGAGAGAGTTAGTTTTATCTAAAGAAAATCAAGTTGACATATGCACGACGAAAAGAGTTAGGTAGAAAAGTGCAAAGTGGTGCAAATTAATTTTTTTATAACTTAATACCAAATGCAAAAATTGCGATAATTGACAAAAATAAAAGGAAATAATCATTTTTAATATGATTAAATTAATAAGGATCCCAAATTTATTCCAAATCTAAAAAATTGGGGGTATGCACTCGGTCATCATTTTTCACAATATATAGTGTTTAAAAAATGTTCAATGTCAGTAATTATTAATATATGATTCATTTGAAAGTTTAAAGATTTATTTATCTGTCATTGTCTTAATTAATTAACCATAATAATGGTTATATAGAGCTCTGCATATAGGGACAGCAGGACAGCCGAGATGCATTTGGTCACGCGCTGCTTGGGTTGTTATACCTGTCAATTAAGCATACACATGCATGACTCGGTAGTAGTCAAAGATATTTAGGACTTGTTTTACCTTCTTATTTTATAAAAAAACTTATTTCAATAATTATTTTTTATAATTAAAACTTTATTAAAATAGTTGTTTGGATATTAAAAATAAAAAGATGTTATTTTTAAAAATTAGTGTGTTTTCAATGATTCTTTTTAACTTGGAGTGTTATTTTTTTTCTTTCTCATTTTATCGTTCCTGGCATTCTTTCATATTTGATGGTGTGTATAATATTTGAACTTTTGATCATATATATAATTTTCATATTTGATTATATTTGAATTTAATCATGTAAATTTTATTTGGTCTTATTTGAGTATATATTTATGTTGAAAAATTAGCATTTATTAGTCAATTCAAATGATAGTATGAATATATTTCAATGAAAAATAATATGCAAAAGAAAGATCTTTTAGAAAGTGTAATCCTGCGAAAATTTTTCAACCCATCTTTTATTTCCAATATGATCCAAAGAGCGTCTTACTTTAATTTTTTTATAAACAGAGTTTTTTTAAGGTTATTTTCGCTAATATTCCTCAACTATAATTTTTTTTCATATATAACCTTAAACTATAAATTTATCATTTTTTATATCCCGAACTTATTCGAATTTATCAATCTAATCCTTCCGTTAAACTCCATCCATGATTCTGTTAAATTTATTTTTATTAATTATAAAATAATAATTTTATCCTTTTCTTTTAAATAATAATAAATATTTAAAATTAAAAAAATTAACAACTTGATCAAAATAATTCATAATTATTAAAGAAAATATTATTAAATAATATTTTTATCCTTACTTTATTGACTTTTATTTTTATAAAGTTTTTATGGTATCAAAGAATTAAGGGTAAGAATGATATTTCATATTATTAAAAATTAACTTAATATAACTTTAGTTGAAATCTAACGAAAGGGCTAGATTGACAAATCGTAATAAGTTTGAGGACTAAAATTTGTAGTTTATAAGGATTAGATGCAAAAAAAAAGTTATAGGTGAGAAGGTGTTAGCGAAAATAATCATTTTTTATCTAATATAAGTTTAAAAATGAAGAGATATATAAAAGTTAAAATTCTTTATCAATGGATGGATGTGCAACTATGCAAGATCATGTTAAAGAAGAATGGTTTTAAGAGTGATATCACAAAATCTGAAACTTTTTTTCTCTCCTCACTTTTTCAAATCAACAATCAAAAGTTTTATTTTTTTTTCTTGTGTCCTAGAAACTCTCCAAATAGAAAAAGATGTAAGAGGAAAGAAAAGAAGGTCAAGTTTTTTATAGGAGATAGAGAAAGAAAACAAATGATGACAGGATCGGAGACTGGAACCCTAAAGATCTTCCAGAAAAAAGGAGAATCATTCTCGATCTATTCATTTAGAATGAGAGTGAATCTTTCTCATTTGATGATGTGTGTTTATATAAGATATTGATGCATGACAGAATGTTCCTTGTCATATTTGAACATAAGAATCCCTGATATTAGACTAATGTTTTTGAACCATCTAGTACGAAAACTCTATTTTTTGTGCTAAGATGAAAGTCGAATTCCATTTTTTTTTAAAAATTTCATGATATGAGTTAATTTATGTGCTAAGATGAAAGTCAAATTCTATTTTTTTTTTAATTTCATGCTTATGAGTTCTTTATCATGCTATATGAATATCACGTGAATTGTGTTGAACCTAATATTCTGAGATTATTTTGATGGTAACAAATTGATGAGAAAACTTAGTTATACTAATGATTGTTCTGTTTTGATGTGTGAAGGAGATAAGATTTTTACTTCTGATAGTCATAGGTCGTCCAAAGATTATGAAACAGATGACTTAGAAGAGTGGAGAAAAATTCTAAGTAAAGGAAGGTCATCCTAAGAGTCTGAAGAGGGCGATCGAAGCTAGGAGCAGAAAGTTGAAGATATGAAGCTTAAGTGTAGAAAGATCGACCGAAGCTAAAGATTGGACGATCGATGATGGACTTGATCAAGAAATGTCGCCCGATGGGTACGAGTGAAGTCATTGGGCGACCGAAGGTTCAAGGTCAACAGTGCAACGGTTAAAGAATCTGGCGCTCCAAGAGTAAGTGGACGCCCCATGAAGAAAAGAAGTAAAAGAGCTTTTTGAAGTTAAGGCAAGGAAAGGTCGCCCGAAGTTTTAAGAGTAAAGCAGTGGGCGACCGAAGGAGTATGAAGAAAACTATAAAAAAGAAGAAAGGTCGTCTGATGGATCGGTGAGGTATCCGTGGGCGACCGAAGTAATTCAGAGAAAAAGATGAAGAAACTCAAAAAAAGGAAGAAAGATCGTCTGAAGTATTCAATAAGAAATCAGTGGACGACCAAAGGAAATTCAGAAGAGGAAGAAAGGTCATCTGAAGTACTCAGTAAGGAATCAATGGCCGACCGAAGTAATTCGAAGAAAAAGAAAGGTCGTCCGAAGTATTTAGTGCGAAATCAGTGGACGACCAAAGGAGTTCAGAAGAAGAAGTGAAGTCAACTAAGATCGTCTGATGTATCTGAGCGGAATCAGTGGACGACCGAAGTAATTCGAAGAGAAAGAAGTGACGTCGAAATATTCAGTGCGAAATCAGTGAACGACCAAAGTAGTTCAAAAGAAGAAGAGATGTCGCCCGATGGATTCGTGAAAAATCAGCGAACGACCTAATCAAGCTTGAAGAAAAAAAAAGACTAATACAAATTAGGTCGTCAAATATGTTCTGAGTAAAGCAGTGGTCGATCGTAGTAGACTTGAATATGTCAACCAAAGGCGGGAGCCAAGCAAAGGACGCTCGAAGTCTCTGAGAGAAAGTAGCGGGCGACCAAAGAAAGGTTGAAGAAAAGTTTAAGTCAAGGAAGATCGTCCGATGGATAATTCGTATAACATCAGTGGGCGACCGAAGTAGCTTGAAGCAAAGAAGAAAAAGAAGAAGTGGATGCCCGATGTGTTCACTGGAACAGTAGTGGGCGATCGAAGCAAATGAAGAAATTTGAAGAGAAATTTATAGGACGCCCGAAGAAGGATGGGACGACCTATGGAAACTGAGCCGATGAATTAAGACTGAAGCCCATGACTTCAGACGTCCGAAGGAAAAGTGTGGATGACCGAAGCACCAACTATTAAACTGAAGATTGAGTTCACTAGAGTAGCAGTCGCTCGATGAGAAGAAGCGATCGATCGAGGAATAGGTGAAAAGTACTGTATCTTTGTTTAACGACTAGTTTCTGTGAGAGAGAGAGAGAGAGAGAGAGAGAGAGATTAGACTGTTTTGTAAGGCTATAAAGTTGAGTCCCAAGAGTTTGGGAATTAACTTTGACCATTTAGATTATGAAAACTTGTGAGCCTAAGAGATAAGCCTTAGTTCCTCCTTCTAAGAACATTCTTGTGAGAATTCAGAGTAGAAGGAAGTCTTGAGTGTTTCAAGCGTTGAGCTGAAATTTGTAAGATGTTTTCTCCTTGTCCTCAAAAGCAAGAAAGGAGAAGAAAGTTGTAAAGGAGCCTTCGCCCTTGAAGAAGGAAAGATAGTGATCTTCGAAGGTCTCAAGATTGAGAAGAGAGCGGAGACGTAGGCCAAGAGTTTCAGCCGAACATCGTCAACAAACTTATTGTGTTTGTCCTTTCTCTTTGCACTCTAAATTACTTGACATTATTCAGTGTTTGCATCCGCTAAGTAAAAATTGTTTAGAGCAAAAAAAAATTAATACACTAATTCACCCTCCCCTCTTGATGTCATCTACTTCCTATAAATTTTAGACATTTAGAATATGAATTGAACAAAAACATTAGAGAAAGGGGTGGGAAGGGGGAAAACATGCACCATCTTAGTGGTTGCGACTTGATTGTAGCCATTTTATGACACTTAAGTAATTATGTTTAAAAATATTTATGATGTTTATGTTCATATATTATGCTTAATATGTTCATATAATATGCGCTCGTTGAATCTTAAGAATGTGATTATTGCTAACTCAAATATAAGACATGACCTTAAGAGGGGTGTGAAAAATAGTTTATATATGGATAAAGATGGATGTGGACCAAACTAAGATATTAGACATGGGACTATCACTTCTTGATATTCACATTCCACATCAAGGTTGAGGGCCAAAGTGCGATATTGAGCAAGCAATGGGGTTGTCATCTCTTGATACTGTCACTGAATGGATCAGTAAGAAATGCGTCTCTTGATACTCTCAATCACTTTCTATAAATGTGACCAACCATCCCTTATAATCGACACAGACTCATCGAGATGCTGAAATTGGATTCAAAATTGAGACCACTATGAAGCAAAGAATGAAGGAAGTGATAAACGGGTGGTGAGCCTCCCTTGGTCTTTAAATATAACTAATGGGAGGTGAGCCTCCTCTACATTTGGATTCGTACAGGTGGACTTAACATGATATGAAGCTCATGATCAATTTTCTGCACCTTAATGAGGCTATATATTGACATATAGATATGAGTGACTTTTCCTTATATGTAATCAATATTGTTATTGTCAATATAGAATAGATATATGTTATGTACTTACAAATACACTATGAAGTATATGAGCGAAAACTTATTATGTGAAAAAGCGATAAAACATCAATATGGATAATCTTAAAATTTAATGATTATTAGTGTATCAATATGCATTTTTTAAGGATAGTAATTTGATTTTGGGAGTAATGCATTTTTTATGTTTCATGATAAATATATTAAATAATTTTAATATCATTTCAAAGTTGCCATTAATTTCTTCAGACAGTTAAGATGTTGTAAAATTATTGATATATCACAAATTGTAGTTTCAATATTTGTAGTTTCAATATTTGTGTAACTCAAATTTTGAAAGTTCAATATTCAAGTTATTTCACTAAAATATAATCAAATATGCTGATATGGCATTGCCATTTATATCAATACGGCAATTTCATATTATCATAAAATTACATTTTATTCCGAATAAAAAAAATAAGCGCGTGATAATTACTTTTTGTTTAAATAATAAAATTATCAATGCTTACGTGTCAAATAGATATTTAGTTGATATGACAACGACGTGGTATTGTTACATTATTAAAAGTAAATATTCCATTAGTCAAGTGATTTAGACATTTTTTTCCAAGAGTATCGAAAAGAAGATATGAATGATCTAAACATTAAATTTGCGAAATTTAGATTTCTACCGATTGAATCCGTTAAATCCAAAAAAAAAAACAAAAACTTAAAACGTGTACCAAATTTCCAATACTTGAAACTCAAACGTGATGATGGAAACGTTCCTCCTCTTCCCCCACTCACTAGGCGGCGGAGCCCATGGCCACAGTCAAAAAATAAGAAATGCTTGATAGAGTAGCTGTAATAGAAGCCATATTTAATCTAGTTTGGTTCTAATACTTGATAAGCAGGATTGTATTTTAAATTCGAATTTAGTTTTAGTTTTTATCGATATTATTTTAATTATGAGAATAATATTTTATTTATTTAGCTAATTCTATATTAATAAGATGTTAATAGCTCCAAATATAAAAATCTGAACGGTGCAAAAAGATATAAAAGGATATTTTGTAGAGTCAATTTTTCCACTGATAACGATTTTAAAATAATTGAGCCCACTACATTATTTTATTTAGTCGTTTTAATTTGTAGGTAATTTAGATTATCTAATAATATAAGTTGATAATCAGGTGATAATTTATGATAATATGAATTGTCATTATGATTTATTTTATTTTTCTATGTTTACTATATCATTACTATTATTAATCTTCAGAATTTATTTTATCATATCATAAAATAAACTGATATTATTTCTATTGATTGTATAATAGTATGACTAGTTAATGATAAATTAATACACTATATATATATATACTTTTAATAAATCAGAGTAATATGTAGTAATATTAATATCATTTCAAGAAAGAAAATATTAATTAATTTATAATTTTTTTGTTTGATGCACAAATTTTATATGTTTGAGATATGTGTTAACAATTCAAGTTTGCAAAGCTCAAATAAAATTTATATAAGATTTTAAACTTAATTACTTTGCTTATTTTGATAAATATTGCATATCTTTTAGTAAACCTATGTTATTATAAATAAAGTAATACATGTTGTGAGACACATTACATATTTATACTAAACAAATATGATGATAATGTACGTAACACAACTTAGGAATAAGAACGAGATCAATGATCATTTCTTTAAATTATGTTTATGAATATTTTATAGACTGAAAGAAGTTGATTAGTTGAATTGATATGAAAAGGCTGGACTTTGGATGAAATATGTGGCGATCAAATTTCAGAGGTATCATCTCTCGTCTCATTATAGTCTACTCGAAACGAGAGTGCGAAAGAACCCTCGTTCGTCTTGTTCCTCGAAGCAAACAGGTTTGTATGATTGTATTGTCTTCGCTTTACGATACGCTGCAAATTGCAATGCCCGCGGAGTAGATTTTCTTTTTCTTTTCATTTTTGGCATGTACCTAAACAGCGGCGGATCAGTCAGTTCTTGTTTTGTTTAAACCTATCTCTTTCTCGTCATTGTCATCTTTCTAAAATACTTAAAATTAGGCAAGTGTACGTATTAATTATATATACTTGTTCATGTTGTGAGTTTTGAGGCTTTTATCAATATTTCTTCTTTTTCGACATATATTAAAAACTAGTTAGGTTCTACGTATACGACTAGCTATGAGGATAACAAAATTAATGATATACCTAAAAATCGAAATAGGGACACTCCTATGAAAATAATTTCTCATAGAAGCTACAAAGTCATCTCCATTTGTTTAAAAAAATAGTCTCAAATTTAATTTTTTGTACCACAAACTTATTGTTTTTTATGTTCAATATATAATTTTTTTATCATAGGTTCTTTTTTCGTATTGGCTTCTAAATATTAGAATCAGTACCGAAATCAAAATATGCAAATTTCACATGCATAGAATATCCTCGTGGTCTCATTACAAAGCATTTAGATTTTTTGCAAGACAGTTCTGATACAAGAACTTCCGGAACACCCTCGGTCCCTCGCTAGTTCCAGAATTAATCCAAAATATATACGCATATACCAATAAATAGAAATTATGATTTATAAAATGAATACTCTCCAATTGGCCTCTTGTCCTTTTGTATCAGCATATATATATAACTTAACTGGAATGAAGCATCTGATAACCCTATTTGTCCATTATATATAGAACGAAACAGCGCATGCGTAGCTATTTAATTGACCTCAACAAAAATAGATAAGAATGATACCTGAAGACCAAAAGCCCCCAAAAAATGTTATATTATATTAGCTAGTTATTTGTAGGAGTTCTGAATTAAACGTCAAACCTTCGTTCATAGCCTGACGTAAACAAAAAAATATAATGTAAGGCCCTATGGATAACTCCACAGGTGATCTCCGGCTGGAAACTCCAGCGAGTACTCGTCGTCGTAGGACTGGTCATGTGGACTTAACCTCGGCGGGCTCATAAGCATTCCCTCCGCCATGTTTACCAGCAACTGTGGCATGTCAAATATCTCCTCTTCGTCAATGTACTCCTGCTGCTGCGACGTCGATGCCGTCCCGTCGACTACGCTTTCTGTGCTCCCACGAAGCATCGCCGCCGCCGCTTCGGCCGCCGCCACCCAGCCATATGCGGTTGGCCTTGCGCGGCTCCCGGATCTCCGAGACCCACTTGCCGTACCTCGGGCGGACGCCTCGGTAGCTTGTGTGCTTCTCGGCTGCCGTCGACGTCGTCTGGGAGGAGCGTTCCCCGGCACGGGACATGCCTTGCAATGGCGCTGACGGACTCGGCGCGCTGCGCTCGCTGTACAAGTAAGAAGGGGCGCAGCTCTCTTGCGCTTGAGGTCGGGGCTGTCGGCCACCGACCCACACGCGCGAACCCTGCACGTGGCCATTAGGTCGCACGTACCACGGGTAGCCCTCCATGTACGTGGTATGACGTGTATATATAGGGAACCCTAAAAGATACGCACGTGGATTGGAGGATTTAGTTAGGGAGATGGGATCTCGTGGAGACCTTAACAACTTGTTGTGGTTTAGAATTTAGATAGTGTCCTGCATGGAAATGGATTCATGTGACTCGTGGAGATCTACCAAATGAGAGACTGGATTTAGATTCGAGGAGAGAGAGAGAGGAGGAGGAGGAGGAGAGAATTTAAAGGAGAGAGATTGAGGTTAGAAAGCGTGGGCTACTCGCGTGAAGTGAGAGTACGTACGTTTCTAGAGTAGAGTGAGTGATGGATGGATTTAAGACACGCTTTAGGCGCAGCTGCTTGTTAGCTGTAAACGTTAATATCGCATGCCAACTTGTTGGGTGGATTACATTGCCCATTGATTCCTTATCGTACTGCAACTTGCTTGATGTTTGATAGGGTTTGTGGCACAACTTGCGCCGTTTTAAATTGGCGTTGCTGTGAAGTCTGAACGTGGATAGAGTTGCAACTCCAAAAATGGACATTTCTTCAAGATCAAATTCTTAGTTGCCAAGTTTAAACTTTTGGATTCTCGGTTCGATTCCGAGATTAAAAGGAAAAAAAATTGGAAATATGATATTCCATATACAAATAATATAGAGAGAGAGACTTTATATATGTTGTGGAAGTTGGTGACCTTTCTACCAAGTTGTCATGTCATTGTTTGTGCTTGACTTTTTTTTTCTCTTGTTTTTATTCTACTAAAACAGGAGCTAGTCTGATTAACACATGATTAAAAGAGAAAAATAAACATTTCAAGAAGTTGAATCAAATTTGAATTCTTTTGGTTTTCGAAAAAACGGCGCGAGAAAAATTCTAAACCTAATTTCGAGTACGTCAGCTGTTGTTTGCAATGCGCCTTCTACTTTTGTTCCAATAATTTTTTTTTTGTTCTCTACTTTTTTTCTTGATAATTAGTGTCCCAACTTTGTATCTTTTGCATGTTTGACTTTTTTTAATCGATTACAACATTTTTTTTCCTTTCTATTATTGGGATGTGCACAAGTAGACATACCTAGTCTTATAGTATACTATATGAGACAATCAATTGTGCATTTTAGATAGACATTTAAAAAATAAAGTAACCTTATTTGATGTAATGTAGAATCAATATGGCATATTTTATAAACGCTTTAGTAAAATAAAAGAAAATTTTAATTTAACCAATAAAATGGCTAAGTGAATAAAATATACCAAGTGGAAGGACTAGTGGTGAAAAACTTAAAGGATAAGAAATATATTAAAATTAAAATTTTAAAAATAATCAACATATTTTATTGAAAAAAAAATTACATAGCGCAGTTATACAATAGTCAACTCTATCTATAATTGAATCGAGCATTATACATATCTTTTTATGGGTAGATAGATTTATCTAATGTGCGATATAGTTTTAACTGTAAGATCTTTAATCTATGGTGGCTTGATTGGTACGAAAAATCGCACGCTAAATACTCAGCAAGTATACTGGTCGCACAAGTAATAAAGAGATGAGTAGAGTGTCGAACCC
>LTAE01013405.1:0-12632 GCA_001647135.1 Pontederia paniculata
GAAAAGAAAAGAAAAGAAAAGAAAAGAAAAGAAAAGAAAAGAAAAGAAAAGAAAATTAATATAGATCCTACCGATCCTACGAATTCGATCTATTACTTAAGTTCGAAATCGGTTTTCCTTGGTAGGATCGTAAGATCGTGTGATCTTACGATCAAGATCGCGATCTTGACAATCTTGGATCCAATACTAAATGGTCTAAAGCCATTTAGGGCAACTGAAGATGTAATGCCTCAAACAGGAAATTGTGGAGTTCTTTTGATAAGTTGATAAGTTTGGTGCATTTAAACCTGGAAATTGTGGCCCTTGGCCAACACCTTAAAATGGAAATGAAGCAGAGCAACAGGTCTAGCCTGAGGTAGATTTCCAGTAAGAATGTTCTGCTGGTTCATAGCAGCAGTTTGAGGTATTTGTTGTCCTAACATCCAGGACTTTGGGATGTTGTAGGTTCCACAAGACCAATATGAGCGCGGAAGGAATAGGAGTGGTTCATAGTATTTTACCTGAGATGGAGGAATTGCTGGCATAATCATTTTTGGTGGTGGAATTGCAGATGTAGCAGGAGATTTTAAGGCAGCCTGGATAATTTCCGACGTAGGTTCTCTTCCACTTTGTGCAACTGTTACAAGTATTAGTGCATTATAGAACTCTTCACACCCCAGAAAACCAGCCTGTTTCTGATCAACATGCGCCCAGATCTGGATAGGAAATCATACTAGCATAAGTAAAACCCAGATCTGGATATAAAACTAACATAAGTATAACCAAATATTAGACGAAGATGACTAGAAAAATCTTCAGTGATTATGAAGAGAAGGAAATATTAAGCATACAGACAGGGAACCTTATTATTCAAGTAAACTGATGCTGAATGTTATAAAAGAAACATAACAGAAATTCTAGTGTGCTAAGGTGAGAAAGAGAAGCTCGCAAACAAAAGGACATCAATTGTTAACTACTTCTGTAGCCTTAAAATTTGTATGTGTCTACTGGAAAGGCAATTCACAGGCTGGTTGAGCACAAATCTAATTTCTGAATGGATGCAATTTGATTCATGATGGCCAAGGCATTTGTAACGTACAATATTAGAGTTTAATGAACTTTGACAACCTGGTAACCAGATGGTGCGCGATACATTTTTATCATACTTCCTGGTCCATAGGGATCCAAATATACAGTATATGCTGGCACAAAATGGGTCACGTGTCAATGTGTCATCATTCCTGCAGAACACCAAAATCATAAATGAGGTAATAAGCTATTACTTCGTAGCCACTCAACCAAATAGGGTAAAGCAGCAACAATCTGAGAAAAAGCGAACACCACTTCACCTAAATTTGTGTAACCATTCAACTGCTGCAAAATTAAAGAGCACCGTAGCCGAGACAAAAACATGGAGGAGAGACAGTATTAGTCTGGTTTATTTTATCTACCCGGTTGGATGATCGTAATTATGAATCCAATCTGCCAAGCATTTCAGGCGAGTTTTTTTTACCCTTTTAATCTAAACTCATTTCTCTTTGCCCTTGTTGATTTCTTTTTTGTTCCTCTGTTCCTTGCTTTTCTTGTTCTTCTGTCCAGCATAGCTTCTTTCTGTCTTTCTGGCACAGTGAGATGCGCATATTCTGACCGACATAGCACCTGCATTACAAGAAGAAAGCCAGCATGCCGGCTGCAAGAGCCATTAGAACCCTAGATCAAACCATAAAATTCGAGGCAAATACGTGCTATGGAGCTTATCTTTAAAGACCTGAACATAATTTTATTCAAGAATCAGCAACGAACCTTGATCATTCAAGACAACTCTCAATAAATACTATTAGTATTTCATTTAAAGTATCTCTTTCGAATTTCAATGCCCAAACAAGTAATTGCATAAGTGATCCAAGTCATTAGAAGAAAAAACTATGCCCACAGCAAGTTTCCAACCACTAATCTAAAGCGATTCATTCCCCATCAACATAATTACATCATTGCGACGGACTGATATCACTACACTAAGTTGGGCGCCTTTCTCATTATCATCGTCCTACTAAACTGAATTCCTCTTATAGAAACCTCGTTTCAATCTAATGATTATTCTGCAAGAATTCAACTAAAGAAAATTTTATCAGTTATCTAAGGTAATCCATGCACAGACTAAATTTTGAACCCAACGCGACCAAGATCATGAACAGTAACAATTCAAAAGAAGCTGTAAGAATTTCGAAATTACACGAAGAGTAGATTAATAATCACAGATTCACCATGAGAGAGAGAAATGCAATAAAATCATTCCGGATCATCGTTCCTCACCTTCGCCAGAACCGGCTTCGGTAGGTTGGTAAAGGCCTCCTCGCCATCGATCCTGCCGTCCCGGTTCGTATCTTCCATGGCGAAGTAGGACTCGAAGGCCTCGCTTTCATGGCTTGATCCGGCCTCGCCGCCATTGCTCCCCGGAGCGAACAAGAACCGTGATCGGAATCTTGATATCAGAATCCCAATTCCGGCGCCTCGACGCCGCCGGAGGGACAGAGAGGAGGCAAGACGGATCGACTTCCAAGGGGGAGGTCGAGCGACCCGAGAAGAGAAATCGCCGTCGAGGGTTTCGAAGGAGGGGAGTCGAGTGGAGAACGACGACGTCTCCTCGAGGCCTCGACTAGGAAAACAGAATAAAATAAAAGACGAAACTCCTTTGTGGGAAAAAATAATGCGAACGCAGAGGAGGCCGTTGAGGCTTTAAGATTGGCGATTCTACCGATCTAACGGTCTCGATTGTGGTTGTTTACTGCCGGATTATGAAGTGGCCCAACGGTCTTATTTTTTGAACTGCGTGGTACGTTATGTCATCGTGTAAATAGTTATTATTATTATTATTTTATTAAAAGGTGGAGGATAAGTGGATAATATAACAAATGAGATGGAATAACTATATATTTTAAATATCACAAGTCATGCTTAAATCGGGTCAAATTTTGTATTGTGTTAACATTTGGAACTGTTAAACGACATAAATCTCTATTATATTACTACATGTGCATTTTTTTCTTTACTGTTTATTTTTAATGTAACTCCTGTATTGAGAAGTTTAATAAATCATGACCAATATAATTAAAGTGGGGAGCATTAGCTTAACGTTAAGCATTTCAAAGCTCATTTATTACATAATAAGATTATTTTTATTATTTTCTAAAATTACTTGTGAATCTGCCATCCCGTACTTTCCATAAATGAAGAAAGAAATTTGGAAATAAGTGTTTGGGCATGGATTCCTGCGTCACAAGATTGAGAGCCATAAAATAAAATCATAAGAGAAATTGAATTCCATGATTCGCTAAAACTGATTATAACTTTAGTAGCTCATTTTTTCAGTGTTAATATTCCGATCATGACTTAATTCTAAAGCAGAGTTAAATGCAATCATAGAATTGTATCCGGAAAACTTTTCTCATTTCTTCAATTCCTTAACCAATTAAATTTTATAAATGCTTTTTTTGCCATAATTTGTTGTTTTCTTTTTTAAATTTATTATTTATTTAAGGTATAAATTATTCTTGTTTTTTAGGCCTCGTAAAAAGGAGCGCTCGCTCTCCTCTTTTTGCTCTTTGCCGCAACTGATGGTTAAAACTTGAAAGATTACGCACACAAAAAAAAGGAGTTGGGAATTAGAGGTCTGCGAAGCGGGAACGATGTCTTGGTGCTCGTCGTCGGAGGAGGAGGACGAGGGCGTCGACAGCTACCGAAAGGGCGGGTACCACGCGGTGAGGGCCGGCGACCGCTTCGCCGGCGGCCGGTACGTCGCCCAGCGGAAGCTCGGCTGGGGCAGCTTCTCCACCGTCTGGCTCGCCTACGATACCTACTCCAACGTATGCCCACAGCTCCCTTCTTCCAAGAATTTTATCTTTATGCCCGTCGTTTCGCTGGACATATTGGATTTTGATGTGGAATGTTTGAATTTTTTGGAAAAAAAAGAACTTTGTATCGCGTTCTTCTTCTTTACGTGTAGAGAATTTGTATCTGCACTTTTCTTTTCGATGCTTGGCAAAGCTTTTCCACGAGTGATGTTGATTGGTTTCTATGCATACACTTGTGAGAAAGATTAAATATTGTTCTTTTCCATATAGAAATTTCCTTGGCTAACATAGAAACTGTTGAATCATCTTGCGTCGCCCAAAAATGGGATTCTGGTAGGGATTTAACTATAAATATTTGATCTTGGTGATGTTTGTTCATCCTTTATTCCATGTTCTTATTTTTCATTTTGACATCATGTAAGAACTTCCAGTTTTCTTCTTTTTTTGGTCAATCGAAAATAGAAGAAATTGATACATCAAGTTTGATAACTTCTTAGAGCTTCACAACTGGTAGTTTGATTGGTTTCCTATGTTCGAGTTTTCTCAATAAAAGTTGGTCCAATAAGAGATTTATTTTGAGTGATAATTTGGTCGCGGTTTAGTTTGTTTATTCTGGTAAGACCCTTATTTATAGTTGTCTTTTGCTTCAATTTTCCGTTCCTGTCATACTTCAACCATTGCACTTTTTTTGTTATAGTTCATGGATGTAAATCTAATGAAAACTGCTTCATGAGCCTACTTTAGTTCTATGTTGATCGTTTTATCATATTAAATTACAATATGGTAACTCATATTTCTTTGTATTTTTAGTCATGATCATTGCTGTTTCCATATAGGTTTCCACAAACCATAGATTTCTTTTACTTGCTTTGAACTAATCTACAACTATCTATGCAAGTTTTGGTGTTTATATATATGCAGCTTACCTTAGGTTTGTATCTTTCAGAAATTTGTTGCTCTCAAAATTCAAAAGAGTGCCAAAGAGTATGCGCAAGCTGCACTTCACGAGATTGAAATTCTTTTGGCAATCGCCGAAGGAGATCCCTCAAATTCCAAATGTGTTGGGCGGCTACTGGACCACTTCAAGCACGCCGGACCAAATGGGCAACACCTCTGTCTAGTAGTTGAGTTTCTAGGGGACAGTCTACTCAGGCTGGTTCGATACAACCGAAACAAAGGAATTGGACTGAACAGAGTCAGGGATGTCTGTAAGTCAGTGTTGGTGGGTCTTGATTACCTGCATAGGGAATTAGGTGTCATTCACACAGATTTGAAACTAGAAAATATTCTTCTCGTCTCAACCATTAATCCTACAAAGGATCCTGTACGGTCTAAGCTCACCCCTATTCTTGAGAAGCAGGAAGGAAGCCCAAATTCTAATCTTGCAGTTAATATATTTGAAAAGAAACTGAGGATGAAGGCGAGGAAGGCCTTGGTTAATATCTCTAAGAGGAGAGTGTCCATGGGAGGCCCTATAGAATGGGAGAGAAGCTTGGAAGGAATTGATCTAAGGTGTAAGGTGGTGGATTTTGGAAATGCTTGTTGGTCTGATAGGAAAATTACAGATGAAATTCAGACAAGGCAATACAGGGCTCCGGAAGTTATACTTGGATCTGGTTACTCCTTTTCTGTTGACATTTGGTCATTTGCCTGTATAGCTTTTGAGCTTGCCACTGGTGATTTGCTTTTCACTCCTAAAAGTGGCCAAGGATTCAATGAAGATGAGGTACTTCACCAGTTTAGTCATCACTACCAAGTGTGGTTTAAATTTAAAATTCCACCTTTTTCAAAGAATAACAATACTGATCTAGTGATACTTATCTTTGTCATATCCATAATTCTAAAAATAAAAATATCCATCATCATGGCATTTAAACAGACATGCCATTTAAACCATGTAACTTCTTTTATGCTCGAGGCTGAGATAAACTCCATTACATTATTTAAAGTATTTTCCGTGGTGGCACAAGTAAGATAATGATTTTACCTCTAGTATGAACACCCACCATAAAGATGTACATGTATTTGAAGATGGCAGAATGATCTAAGAGAAAAAAAACTAATAGTATGTCGGCAATTTAGTAGTATGAAAGAAAGGTTTCTGAATTGACTGAAATGAGGTTTGAGTGGTTCCTTATGTATTTATAAAGAGATTGATTTACTAGTCATGAAAATTATGGTCAAGGCAGGATAAATACATGTGACCTATTACAAGTTATTAGAGGAGAGCTTTTTGGTTTCTTCCAGTTTCCATTTTCTCGATCCATTGTTTGGTTTATGTTACAATCCTTGCTCTCAACTTTTGAATAAGAGTCACGGATATCATGGTAAAAACAAAATAGCTGTTCATTCTGGCTTTAACTTTCTCAGGGTTAACTATCAAAGTGCAAAATCACCCCCTTGGCATTGATTTCCTTTGTAATGATTTGCATGATTTTGTAGAAAGTTCTTTCTCTTTGCTTTTTAGTTATCTATGAAAGATCTCATGTTACTCATTTATGTGGTCAACCTACTACGGAGCACTAAATAGTTTGCATCGTATCTGTAAAAATATTTAAGGCTGCAAACTAATGATTCAGATGAAATATGTAAGCTTCAGAATGATGTCTCATTATGATCTTTTAGATCAATAAGAGATCCTAGATATTCTGCAGTAGTTGGCCGGAGTTCTCTAGCGGATGATCTCCATCGGTTTATTCAATAGGTCAAATGTGAATAAATTGCATACTCTTTGCTTGTACCTTCTCCGCATAATCTGTCACACACTTAATTAGTCAATCTCGTCTGTGAAAAAGTGTTGCTCTCTCTTTACTTCTGATGATTTGCAAATTTACGAAGTATTATGATAGCAACTGCCTGAGGCACTTTCACTTGCTATGCTTTTTCTATTATATCAAGGCTTTAGCTTTGAAGTGACAAGCTAATCATGAAAGGTTTTGTACCAGCTGTTAAAAAATCATAAACTTTGAAAAAATTGTATTTCAATCATATTTCAATAGAAAGAGCTGGATCTTTCGTCTATGTAAATGACTTCTTTTCTGTTTGTAGGATCATTTAGCTTTGATGATGGAACTTCTTGGAAAATTTCCTCGAAAGGTGATGTTATTTTTGGCTTTTTGGATGTTTTACCTTTTCTCGTTTGCCTAACAGCCCAAACTTTGTGAATTCAGATGGCTACTGCGGGAACTCGATCTAAGGACTTCTTCGATCGGCACGGGGACCTTAAGAGGATCCGCAGGCTCAAATGCTGTCCACTGGAGCAGATTTTGATTGACAGATACAAATTTTCAGAATCTGATGCTCTGTGCTTTGCAGAATTTCTTTTCCCTCTTCTCAATTTTGAACCAGAAAAGAGGCCAACAGCAGCACAATGCCTTCAACATCCATGGCTCCATGAATGAATGGACATGGTTTTTAATGTTGGACAACAAGTGCCAGACACAAAACATGCCACAACCAGGATTCTGGTTGTGGCATTCTTTTTCTTACATGCTTTCGTTTCAGAACATTTTCATGTTGATGTGTATCAAGTCTAATTGAAAACTGGACCTGAGATTAACCGCCCAGACTCTTCCTTATCTTGGTTCCTGAAGCAAGTTCGTCTCAGTGTTGGAATCCGTATCACGCAATGTTGAAGGCATCCGCTGTGAAACATCTTTTGCTTGGCCAATATTGAACTAAATCACTTACCACAAAAAATGGAAGAAATATATGTTGGAAATTAGCAAGTTTAAAGTAATGGAATAAATAGATGGTCATATTTGCTTTGAAAAAAATGAACGGTCGTCTAGCAGTTCCGTAAATGAATAAATAATAACCAAGATATAAATTTGAAGATAGGAAAATACTATATATGTAAGCAATTGAGATTCACAAGAATATAAAAAATATTTTTCTTTATCATAATCATGCGATCAAGGATCTATAGAATTCATTTAATATAGAATAGTTCAGATCGTATCTAAAATGTTCGTACCCTAAAGAGATTGATATGAACATCCGCCGTCTTGATTATCCTCTGAGAATCATAAGTGTAATTTGTCTAACGGTATCTACATCAAGACTTAGATGAATCTTGCACTCAGGGAGAGATAACTCTTATCAGGGATAGGATTAACTCTCAAGAGAGAGTTCACATGTTTATAGAGAGGTGATTATAAGAAATTCAACTTCTTTCTCTCTTTTAACGGTTATGATCAAATCATATCTTGGATAAACTCTTAACCATCTAATTAACTATAATCATGATAACAAGAATTAGGGCATACTTATTTATCAACAACTCTCATTTGCATTAACTAAATTTACCATATCTCATATGGATAAATATTTATTCAATTCTGGTATGCAACATGATGAGATTAGGCATGTGCTAGGCACCTACAATATCTCATCGAATATTTGAATATATTACTCAAAATTCATCTTTTATGTATTATTTGTGTGTGACCCATTAGGTTCACATCACTGTAGTCATAAGAGCTATATGTTTAATATATCAACTACACAATTATCAATAGTATCATCTATTGATATTTCCAACTTATTGTGTAATCTCTTATAGACCAAGAGTGACATTTAACAATATATCATGACCCCCCATAGTGATCTAAAAATTGATAAATCTTTGAAATGATTTTCATATGCGTATACTCCTTCTACAATTGCTATGTCCAAATCGAGACAAATAAGATATGATAGAATATTAGATCCCTAATCTCGATATTAACCAATTGACTAATGAAGACATGATGTGAATAGAAAACTCATTCTCTTCATTCTTTATTGGTCACTGAGGACATCCATTCAATAGAAGTCGTAGATCCATTATTGAAAAACTCACATGCCTTCACATGTTTCTAATGTCACCAATAAATGTATTAATAATTCAAAAATTATTTTTAACATTATCAAATAAACATCATTAACATGCAAGATATCAATGATGTCTTAGGTCAAAGGATCACACAATCATTCCATTTGAGAAATCTTGCTAATAGTCCAACCATCAACATTCTCTTACAGGTTCAATGAATTTGTTCTCAAACATGCAACTATGTATTTATCTTAATGCATAACAAGGACTAGCATTTTCAACCATTGATTGATAAACTACACAATCACCTAACTAGATTGATGTTGGCGTATCATCAATCCTTCAGGTGACGAACATAGTTTGAAGTGGACATCACGAACCTCATATTATGATCATATCATATCGTGTGTCACAACTAGACTTCATGAACAATGTTACTAAATCATATTTAAGATATATAAAGAGAACATGCCAAGAATATTAGAAGTAAGCATGATTAAATAATATTTATATTAGATCATATTGTGTTTAGGGCACAATAAACGCTAAATCAAAATCTCCCACTTGCCCTAAATGCAATATGTGACAAATATCGAAATCATCTTCTCAAGATACATATTGAATATAGATACAGATAATGGTTTGAACATTGAATGCTAAATTATCCAATGTACTGAACTTTTGGATACTTATGATTGATTCTCTTGGTAAACCATCAACCAAGTAATCTTTGCAATTGATGTGTTTGTACTTTATACTATTGCTCTACAATAAAGCGATATCAATCATTAGCTCAGAAGTAACTTTTATATCGATGCAATTTACTTTGCAACATCTAATGCAGCAAAATATTCAACCTCGATTTAGAGTGAATACATACCTCAAGTTACATTCCTGATTATTAACATCTAATATGAAATCAACATTGGTGTAATCTTCACTCATCATTTGTTCTCCATAAAGTGAGAGATAAGCATTTGTTCTTCTTAAGTACATAAGGATATTCTTAACATTAATCCAATATTCTAAACATTGAATCAATTAATATCTACTCGCATAACTAATATCAAGTTTTTGTACATATCTCTGCATACATTATGCTTTATATGGCTGGAAGCATATGAAACTCTTTCCATTTAATTTATTGTCTCATCATAATGAGGTGCCATATTTTCTAAGAAAGGTATTATATGTCTAAATGGTAATATCTCTTCTCTTTTCAATGTACATGGATTGATAAAGATCTATTATTCTTTTTATCTATTCATATAGATTTTTATGTCAAGAATATAGGTTGCTTCTCTCAAACCCTTCATGAAAAACATATTGAACAACCAAATTTTGATTAAAGTATCTCTACATCATTCCTAATGAGTAGAATATTATCAACATACATTACAAGAAATATTATGTTGTTCCCACTAATCCTTTATACACACATATTTCATAATGTGTTACATTAGTAGGTAGAAATATATTTTGAGGTATTATCACATTCAACTTGTGGATACTGAATTTCTTGAAATTTCAATATTGTTCTCACTGTCCTCGTGTAGTATAAATACTCGTTCAAGGAGAGTGACATGCCATGACACAATAATCTTTTATTATTTTGACATATCAAAATAATATCCTAAACTAACTTTAGGATATCCCACAAACTTTCTATTTTTAGCTCTATTCTCCAACTTGTTTGCTCCCTGTTTCCTTTTTGGAAGTCAGACAAGTCCAAATATTAACTTACTTAAAATTGAATTTTCTTTTGTACCACATCTCATATGGTGTTTTCATAACAGTTTTAGAGAATATTCTATTTAACAAGTAAACAATAGTTTCTAGAGCATAACCTCAAAAGAAAATTGAAAAATTAATGTATGACATAATTGATCTAATCACAATATGATTGAGTCATTTCTATTACTTGTGCTTATTAGTATCTTCAACCATCAAAATTATTTGACGTTTTTAGATAATATAGACCATTAAATTATGTGCCTCTAAAAATATATCATCATTCAAATAAATCTTACAATCATCTTTATAAAAAAAATAAGTTCATAACTTATTATTATTGAATCAGAATGGAAATAAAATTTTTGACAATGTTCCAAACATTAAAGTAGTCTATCAATTCTAGAATTCTACTAATTAAGTACAAAAGAAAATTTTAGTAGATTCAGCATCTGATGATGAATCATTCGCAGCAGATAGTTAGATTTGTCCTTTGTGCAGTGGTGCAGTGACCTAGCTCTCTACAACTCCTACAACATATTGCACATGCGAGATGCACATCGAGAATCTTTTATCCAAATAGTAGAATAAAGAAAAAAAAATCAATCAAACTGATTTATACTAATAAGGATTTGAGCATATCTTTACCCTTATTTGCAGAAAGTGTAGCAAGGTATTCCTTGCAATTTCTTTTTCAATATTCCTCTTTCTTACAGCAGTGACAACTCATTCCTCCTTTGAAGCTTGATTTTTCTTTCTTGTCGACCCCATCAGTGGGCTTGAAAGTTTTATTCTTCACACACTTGCCTCCCTTTTTTCTTTTGTTTTGAGAAACTTTTTTCGTTCCGAAAGTAGAAGCAGCTAACATAACCTTTGATGAACTTGACGAATTTTTCTTTATGTCATCTTCTGCTACTTTTAGCATATGGAGTAACTCATGTACCTCTAGTTCTTTCTTTTACGCATGATAATTCATTATGAATTGACCATATGAGGGTGGTAAGGAGGAAAGAATTAAGTCAATACTTAATGTTTTTCCGATTGTGACATCAAGCTCGGTCAACTCATTGATGAGATTGATCATTCGTAGTACACGATCATTCACATAGCCTCTTTCAAGCAGTTTTTTAGAGAATAATTCTCTTGAAACCCTGAATCTTCTGGCATGATATTTCTCACCATAGCATTCTTGTAATTTATTAATCATGTCAATAACATGATTTTTCAAACTACTTTTGAAGTGCACCACACATGGATGCAAGGATAAGACATTTGACATCCTCATCTTTTTCAATCCATTTGTCTTCATCCTCGATATCCTTTTTGATGACTTTGTCACGATCTACTTTGGTTCCACATTCCTTGATCACATCAAGACATTTGAGACCTCTAAGATAGATCTTGAGGTTTCTCAACCAATCTTTAAAATTTGGTCCAGTCAATTTGTGTTGGTCCATAATCTTAGTTATATTTTGAGATAAAGCAGACATTTTGATCTAATAAAATAAAATAACATAATGATAAAAAAATTATCATGCTTAAACAAATACCATTAAATTTGAACTTTTGTTTAATGGTAGCTCTCACTAGTTATGTGAATTCTCACATACAAGGAAGAAAAAACTATTCTTTCTTCTCTGGTGAGGATTGAGATCCCTATAAATTATTCACTGCACCCTAACATAATCTAAGTGAAATAAGAGGTAGGGGAACAATTCCTTTCCAATCCTAATCATTAGGATTTCCAATCATACTTTAGTCTCCAACTTGTATTCCACACCAACATGATCTAAAAATACAAGTCATTTAAGCTGGACCCATCAATCTAATGAATATGAAATACATATCATATTAACCCCCAATAATATGGGCAAAGTCAATATGATGTTTCAATTTATTACATCAAATGTTATAAGATATTTTCAAATTATTTTTCATAAGAACTATTCTCCAATAATATGGACAAAAATAATCACATGTGATCTATAATTCTACTAATTCCTATTAATGGAAGACTGCGTTTGATGTTCATAACTTCGCCCGTTATAAACTTAGTATTGAAGAAATTATAAGCTTATTTTTTTATATTTAATCCATCAAACTAATGAATATGAAATACGAATTATATTAACCCCCAATAATATGGACAAAGTTAATATAATGTTTCATTTCATTTACATCAAATATTTTAAGAATTTTTCAAACTATTTCTCACAAGGACTATTCTCCAATAATATGGACAAAAATAATCACAT
>LTAE01013410.1:0-10810 GCA_001647135.1 Pontederia paniculata
CTAAACACATAACTCCAACCGCAAGTATATGATTATCCCTGTAGTATTTTAGGGTCGAATCCACAGGAAAATCAGAAATTCACAATTCAATAACTCTATTCTACCATGAACCGAAATCAAGGAGAAATATCTTTTTTGCATATATTTAGATAAACTAGGACTAAAATCTGAAAAGGAAAGTAAACTAGATATTTTTTATGTTTTAGATTTAAGATAGGTAAAAATAGAACCAATATGAAGGGGAATCAAATCACTCAAATAGGGAAAATAGTTGGGATATGGAAATCATTTTTGAATCCTACTTGCTAACGAACACGTGAAGCTCAAATAATGTTGACTTGAGATATTAAGAAATCAAACCTAGCTACTCTCACAGTTAAGGCTTGAACCTAAATCTCTAGAAGTTTCTCACATAACTCTCTCGAATGTCATGGATAACCTCTCTCCAATCTCTCCTAGATATCCATAAGAGCCTTTCGGATCCCCCACAAATACCTTAGACAAAGGGGTCAAGCCTCTCGGATCTTGATCCCTTGTAGATGTGATATATAAAGATAAGAACTAGCTACTACCCTACCTCGATGGAGAATATTAAGCCTCTCGGATCCCAACCTTCCATCATGAGCGAAATAACAAATAGCTCACGACATTCGAATCCAAATGTGCAAAGCATCAATAGTGAGAACTACAAACTATATGTTCCCAAATGGAATGGGTTGAGCCTCTCGGATCCCAACCTTCACCGGAAAAGAAACAGCAAATAGCTCACGCCACTCGATTGCAATATGTGCAAAACATCAATAATAAGAACTAATATGTTCCCAAATGGAATGGATTGAGACTCTCGGATCCCAACCTCCATGGTATCAATAGCTTGCAATTCTCAACATAAAAATCAGCACGTATACAAAGCACATAACCAAAGGAAAGATTGGAAAGTCGAATGTAAACTCAAATGCATTAAAAGATAAGTTCATATAGCAAGTGGATATTCTCAAGTCATCCCATGTCCAGGCCTAAGTGTTTAGCCTATAACAACCATTAAATGCATCACAAACATGATAATACAAGAGTTCATCATTGGAGATTAATACAAGTAAGAATCAACAAACATAAACCAATGATACTCTCTCAATCTCAACGTAGAAATCTCCTTTTCATCTCTTGTTCTTTTCTTTCCTCAGCAATGGAGTGGCTCCTCCCACCTCCTCTCGCATGCGGAGCGGAACCCCTTCTTCTCCTTCCATTTTGCCTTTTATCCTCTTCCTTTTCCCAATCATTAGATGTCACTTGTCCCTTGCATAACCTGCCAATATTCCTTGGAAGCTGCCAAGGAACCTTCCTTTTTTTGGACCACAAGAGTTGGCAGAGAAATCTGCAGTTTCTGTTTCGTATTTGTCTTCTAGTGGCGTTTGGCATGTAGTGGTGCGCAGGTACCCCCAGGTCTAGTTTTTGGCATAGGTAACCCCATGTACAGTTTCTAACTTAAACATCGTTTGACTTTGGATGAATTCCTGCATAAGAAATTAAGCATAATTCATTCAAATCTTTACTAAAAAGGGTCATTAGGGTTGAATGTGTATTTATGCTCAGGAAATTTCAAATGATGCAAACGTTGTAAAAAGATGTGGAAATATATGTAAATGATGCATAATTTCATGAAAAAGTGTAATCTTTGCATATGAAAATGGAGAGTGAATTTCGTGTCATCAGTTATTCTGCGAGATAAAAAATTATTTCTTGAGGCTTTTATTTATGTATTCCTCTGCTGAGATCATAAAAAGAAACTTTATATCCTATTTTTTCATAGTGGAAGATTTGTTGCTCGCTCCCTTGATTTTTTCCTCTCACCTTGCGAGATTTTTTACGTAAATCTTGTGTGTCTCTGGTTTGATTTAATTCTCTTTATTATTATTGTCACCCCATTTAAATTTATGCATTAAGGGAAAGAAGATAATTTCGTAAATATATGTTCAGTCTTTTCCCAACAATGGTATCAGAGTGTGGGTTATCAAACTTCAGAAATTTAATAGAGGACAATAATGCCCCCATTCGTATGCCTGTGTTGACAGGACCAAATTATTCTATTTGAAAACCTCGGATGAGAGACTATCTGAATTGCAGAGATCTTTATGATCCAATCGAAGGTGATACTGCAAAATCCGAAGACATGGATGGCACAAAATGGTGGAGATTAAAGATCAAGACATTTGCACAAATCTGATAGTGGGTCGACGATAAGGTGTTTTATCATATTGCAATTATTGATGAGCCTGATCAAATATAGAAAAAATTATAAAAGATGTATGAGCGCAAATCACAGCATAATAAGGTATTTTTAATGAAGAAACTTGTTAATATGAAGTATAAAGATGGTCATTCTGTTGCAGAACATGTGGGTAGCTTTCAGGAATTGATTAACAAGTTGACCTTAGTAAAAAAGATGTTTGATGATGAGATTCAAGCATTATTGTTACTGGATTCGTTACCTGATAGTTGGGAAACACTTTTGTCTCTCTAAATAATTCTGCTCCAGGAGGAAAGTTATCTTTAGAAGTTATCAAGGATAACTTGTTCAATGAAGGTACACGAAGGCTAGAGCACGACTCAATAACTCATCAGAAGTATTGATTGTTGAAGATCGTGGGAGAAGCAAACGGAGAAACACTCACAGCCATGATCGATCGAGATCTAGAGGAAAATCGAAGTTCAGAAAATATCTTACCTATCATTACTGTGGCAAGCCGAGACATTTCAAGAAAGAGTGCAGGAAACTGAAACGTGACAAATCACATTAAGGGTCTGATGATACTAAAAAGGAGAAGAAGGGCAGTGATGGAAGCAACATTGTAATGGCCACATCTAGTGATGTGTACTTTCTTACTGAAGAAGATTGTGTCAACGTTGTGAGTCAAGACTCAGTTTGGATCTTAGATATTGCAGTTTTATTTCATGTTACCCCTCATGGAGATGTCTTCCTGACATATACAATGGGTATATTTGGCTCAGTTAAGATGGGAAATAAGTCTGAGTCCCAAATTGCTGACATTGGTGATATTCAGTTGAAGACCAACACAGGCTGCAAATTTATGCTGAAAGATGTGAGGCATGTACCTGATGTCCGATTGAACCTAATTTCAGTTGAAAAATTATAAGAGGAAAGCTATGAGAGCAATTTCAAAGGGTGAGTGTGAAAACTCAAGAGAGGTTCACTATTTGTGATAAGAGGACAAAGAGATCATACGCTTTACGAGACTGAAGCACAATACTGCATTGTTGAAGTAAATATGACTGAAGAGATGTCTCCTTCAGAGTTGTGGCACAAAAGACTTGGTCACATAGGCGAGAAAGAACTTCATATATTGACTCGACAAAATTTCTTCCAGGTATAAAAGAAGCATCTCTTGATATATGTGTGCATTGTTTAGCTGGTAAGCAGACTAGAGTTTCATTTAATAGAAGTTCCTCATCTAGAAGTTCGTATATATTTGATTTGGTGTATACTGACATTTGTTATATGAAGGATAAAATTCTAGGTGGTTCTCTTTATTTTGTTACATTTATTGATGACTATTCTAGAAGGGTTTGAGTTGTTCCTATAGCGCACAAAGATCAGGTGTTGACAGAATTCAGGAAATTTCATGTTAAAGTTGAGAGAAAAATTGACAGAAAGCTCAAATGTGTTCGCGCAGACAATGGTGGTGAATACAGTGTCCTTTTGAATAGTACTGCAACACCTTCGCCATCAAGCTTGAGAAGATAGTTCTCAATACTCCTCGACAAAATGGTGTGGCTAAGAGAATGAATAGAATAATTGAGAAACGTGTCAGATGTTTGCTTCTACATGCTAAGCTATCAAAGGGTTTTTGGGGTGAAGCATTGATAGTTGTGGTTGATCCAATCAACCATACACCATCAGTACCACTAGATAGTGGTATACCTCTGAAAGTTTGGACAGGGAAGAATTCTTCATACAAACATCTTAGAGAATTTGGTTGTAGAGCTTTTGTTCACATCCTAAAAGATGAGAGATCAAAACTTGATAGCAAGACAAAAGAGTGTATCTTCCTCGGGTATGAAGATGGAGAATTTGGTTATAGATTGTGGAATCCTATTGACAGAAAAGTTGTCAGAAGCATAGGTGTAGTATTCTTGGAACACCAAATAATTGAAGATCTATCGAAAGATAAAAAGCCAATATTGTTCAAAGATTATCTAGCTGAACCGAGTTCAGTTGAAGCGTCAAGGGAAGATGACACAATTCCAAAAGATGATCAAGATGATAATAGAGATGATACTGATTCAAATGATTTAGATGCACCTTTATATAGTCAAGCTAATGATGAAGTCGAGCAACCTATTGAGCAAAATGCACCAGAGCCAAAGTCTCAAGTGAGAAGATCAACAAGAGAAAGACAAGAATCAAAGTGGTATCCTCCAATTGAGTATGTGTTATTAACTGAAGGGGGAGAACCAGAATGTTATGAAGAAGTCTTGTCACATGAGTAGAAAACTGGGTGGATGAAATCCCTACAGGAGGAGATGCAATCTTTGCACGAGAATAACATATATAAACGGGTGAAGCTTTCTAAAAACAAAGAGCACTCAAGA
Source organism: Pontederia paniculata (assembly GCA_001647135.1). Taxonomy (NCBI): domain Eukaryota; kingdom Viridiplantae; phylum Streptophyta; class Magnoliopsida; order Commelinales; family Pontederiaceae; genus Pontederia; species Pontederia paniculata. The sequence continues at coordinate 4,612 of LTAE01013410.1, forward strand.
ACAAATGGGTATTTTGACTGAAAATTGAAGAAAATAATCCACATCCAGATACAAGGCAAAATTAGTTGGCAAGGGATTCAATCAGAAGGAAGGGGTTGACTTTGATGAGATATTCTCACCAGTGGTTAGAATGTCATCAATTAGTATAGTTTTTGGACTAGATGCCAATAAGAACTTGAAAGTTAAGCAACTTGATATCAAGACAACTTTTTTCCATGGAGAATTGAAAAAAAAATTACATGGAGCAACCAGAAGAGTTCGAGGCGAAAGGCATGGACATATAGTATGTAAATTGCAGAAAAGCTTATATGGACTCAAACAAGCACCTCGTCAGTGATACATGAAGTTTGAGTCATTCATGATGCAACAAAGATACAATAAGACAAATATAAATCATTGTGTCTTCATGAAGTATTTTTCATATGATGATTTTATCATTTTGTTGCTATATGTTGATGATATGCTTATTGTAGATCGTGACAAAATCAAGATTGACAAATTGAAACAGGAGTTGAGTCAATATTTTTTCATGAAAGATTTAGGAGCAGCAAAACATATCCTTGGCATGAGGATCACCCGTGACCAAAAGCAGTACAAATTGGTTATCCCAAGAGAAGTATATTGAGAAAGTCTTGGAGAGATTCAATATGAAGAATGAAAAAATAATTTCATCGCCACTTGCAAGTCACTTCAAGTTGAGTTCTAGATAATGTCCTACAAGCAATGCTGAGAACAAAAGATGAAGTATGTACCATATGCATATGCAGTTTGTAATCTGATGTATGCAATGATTTGCACAAGGCCAGACATAGTGTATGCACTTGGTGTGGTCAATCGTTTCCTATCAAATTCTTTTAGAGAGCATTGGGATGTAGTTAAGTGGATTCTCAGATATCTTCAAGGCACTTCTAATGTTTGTTTATGTTTTGATGACTCTGATCCAGCACTAGAAGGCTATTGACACTGATATGACAGGTGATGTAGATAGTAGAAAGTCTACTTCTGATTACTTGATGATATTTTCAGGAGCAACAATCTCATGACAGTTCAAGTTACAGAAGTGTGTTGCACTATCAACAACTGAGGAAGAATATATCGCAGCTACTGAAGCATGTAAGGAAGTTTCTATGAATGATGCAATTTTTCGAGGACTTAGGCCTGAAGCAGAAGGGCTATCTTGTTCACTATGATAATCAGAGTGTTATACATCTGAGTAAGCATTCTAGTTTCCATTCTAAGTCCAAGCATATTGATGTGTGTTATCACTAGATTCATGATGAGATTAAAAAGAAGAGAGTTTACCTTCAGAAGATTCATACTCATAAGAATGTGTCAGATATATATGATGACTAAGCTTCTACCTATAGAGAAGACTAAGTACTGCAGGGAGCATACAAGTTTGTGGAGCCCTTCGCATAATTAAGAAGGGAGAGTTTTGTTGGGCTTTTAATTATACAGGCCTGACAAATAAAAGAGAAGAAGAGAAACGTGTTTGACTTAAAACACGTGAATAAAAAAATGGAAAAATATAAAAGGTGAGAGAGAGGGGAAGCCGTGAGGTGACGCGCGAGAAAAGAAAAAAAACACTGAAGCTACCACACACGTCGCTTGAAGTCGCCGAGAGGAAGAAGAGAGAAAAAGAGGAGAGAGGGTCTTTCCGGATTCATTTTCTATATGAGTTTTGATCCTTTTTTAATAAAATTTCAGGTATAGATTCTCTACAGTCTTTTCATCTATCTTTGATATTTCGATGAGATCTTTCTGACTTCTATCCCAATTTTTGGAGAGATCATTTTGCGAGATACAAGATTATTTTTTGAGACTTCTATTTTTGTATTCTTTTGTTGAGATCAGAGAAGAAACTTCATATCCTACTTTTCATAGTGAAAAAATTGTTGCTCGCTCTCTTAATTTTTTCTTCTCATCTTAAGAGATTTTTCATGTGCCTCTGGTATTATTTAATTATCTTTATTATTATCATCATCCCATTTAAATTTATGCATTAAAAAAAAGAAAATAATTTCGCAAATATCAATTCAGCTTTTTTTTCCAACAATAACTAATCATGGATGAGCTTCACATCGTGAGCAAACATATGACAAACGAAACTTCCATATTAGAGAGAGTTCATCACTTTTCTAGTCCTTTGTTTTAGTTTTTTTTTAATTAAAGTTTACCTCAAGAAATCTAAATGTTTTAACATATACATATTGTTAATACTACTTTAAATCTTAATTCACTTTCCAATGGGATTAGTTGTTTCCATCTATCTTGATATCCTACACACGTATATAAGGACTAAAAGTAACATTTTATACTAGTAAAAGTTTAGTTAGTCATATTTAAGCAAAAGTTATTGCGAAAACTTAAGTGGGAGCTAAGACAAGATTAGAGATATTTGTAAATGTTATACTCTTAAACTATATGTGAAATGTCTTACAATTCATGAAGTTTATGAAACTTAGTTGAAATAAACCAAAAAATCAAATAGGGAAACTATTAAGTGTAAAAGTAAAATGGAAAGAACTAAAAATTAAATAGGAGGAGGAGCATGAGACAGAAAAATGATAATATTGTAATGAAAATGGAAAAGAAACTTAAATAAAGGAAAATAAATCAAAATCTCAACTATATGTTTTTTATCCAAAAATATCTCAAGTTGTGCTTTAGATGCCATCTTTATGCAATTAACATTATTAGATGCGCTAACTGTTTTAGCTAAAAGCAGTTTGTGATTCGTTAATTTTAAAATAACATTATGAGAAGTTTTCATAAAAGAAATAAGTTAATTTACTTAAAGAACTAAAATCATTGTAGCATATGCATTTTTGTCTTGATTGAAGTTACACCATTGAATGGTTCATTTATTTTTCACATTATGGTATAAAATAAGGGTTATTTTTGCATTTCCCCCTTAAGCTATACAATTATTTTCATTTCCTTCCTAAGTTGTAAAACAATAAAATATTCACTTTCCTTTGTTAGACTATTCAAACTTTTTCACGTTACCTAAATATCAACATTTCTATTAACTCGTAAATTTTGTCATATCCAATTGTATTTTTTTTATCTTTATTATGATTTGAAAGAAAGTGAATAAAAATAAATTTTAATAGTAGCTTGCGTATTTCTTTAAGTGATTTTAGTTTTTCCTTGTCTCAAACATGTTTTAGATTTATTTTATTTTATTTTAAATATCGATAAAGGGAAAAATTATAGGCAACTAAATAAATGTTAACATGAATTTTAATAGTGAGGCAAAATAAAAAAAACTAAAATAGTGATGCGGGTATTTTAAGCTCATACTTTTGGGCATTTGAACCCACACCGACTAGTGTGCACATGCTCCACACATTCATAACACGACCCAACAACCACAGTCTTGACTACGTTTCACATAACATGACCCAACAACCAAGAAATCAAATAGATAAAATAGAAGAAAGGAAAATAGAAATAAATATAAGAAAGTATAAATTAGAAAAAAAGATTCCAACATTTTTTATCATGTTTGAAATGTGTGATGACATTTAAGTGTATTTTATGCAATGTGTCAACATGTGCAAATAATTAATCGCATATGAAAAATGGAAAGATATATGCAAATTAATTAAAAGTTATTGCTATGCAAAATCTTATAAAACTAATTAATTTTATGAGGAATTAGTGAAGCATGCATGACTTCTATTTTTGTGTGTGTTTAGTTTACACCGCTAAGTACTTCTTATTTTAAAAAAGTATATGTTCTACTAATTGAAAATTAAAGTTTTGTGCAAATTAGTTGATTTTTGTTGAAATTTTTATCTTGCAAAGAATTTTCATAATGAACTTATTATATGCAATTAAAATGACAAATGACATAATATAATTGCAAACCAGCGAAATCAAGATAGTTAATTTTGAGAGGCATACATGTAGACATTTTTTTGTTGAATTTGCATCAATGGTGAAGGAAGTACTTTCCATGCTTACATATGCAAGCACCATACAAATAATACACATGCGTAGGTTAAACCTAAGGACAAACTTGTTCGGGTTCAACTCTATAAAACAACTAGAAAATATTATTGTGCATTGCGCGATAATACAGATAAAAATATAACATATATTTATATGATCGACACAAAATGTATATATAATGACTTGCCAACATATATTTTATTTTTTAATGAAAATAATGCAGAATTTTGGATTCTACTCAAATAGAATTATATATATTCAGTTAAATATATTATAAAATTATAACACATTTTTTATTATCAAAATGTTGAATGTTAGAAATTGTGTTGATTAAGGTTTAATGGATATTATTCTATTTTTTCAATTATTTTATTATTAGTAAGAGTTGTGACCTAAAATAAATAGTTAGAAGGATATTGTTTCGATGTCAACTCATTTTTTATTGAGATAAAAAGTTTTAATTGTGACCTAATAATTCTGATTTTAACACGCGAAAAAATTAGCCGCTTAGTGGTCCAGATCCAGAAATGCTTAAGATAAAGGTAGAAGTGGACGGCGGCGGCTGACCACCAGTATGTTTCAAGAATAGTCGGATTATGATGATTCCCCAATTGTCAACCTTCAAATGACTGAAAAAATATATGACCAAAGTACTATTAGCATCCTATATGTCATAGTTATAATGATGGAGAACACAAATAAGCACAAATAAAAGTCAAAACGAAAAAAAAAAAAAGAAAACTCCTGAAGGTCGTGATAGGTGTCGAACTTGAAGGCGTGGGACAGGTGCTCGGTGCGAAGCTCCAATCTCTCTATTTGTCATTGTGCCAAGCTCGAGAAAACCACCACGTTGCAGCTGCTCGGCGGTGCCATCCCATTGGCGCTCATTTTTTTCTCCTCTTTTTCTTCTACTTACTTTTTTCGATGAGTAGGTAGAAATATATAGAGGTTGATCAGGAGGAATTTTTCACGCAGAGAACGAACAATCATGGATGCATTGTAGTTGAAGTAACTAAATGAAGTTCTTTAATAAATACTACTTGGTTAGACTTCTTCCACTGGTTAAACTCTTCATTTTTTTAATAGTATTTATTAATAATGTTGTTGATCCTTATGTTTATTAATATTTTTTTTCTATTAGCAAAATATGAGAAGGATTTCATAACTTACCATAATACTAAACATTCTTTAATGAGGTATAGTAGTGCTTTTGTTTGAGTTGCTAGAATATTAAATATAAAATTAAATGAGTTATAGTGAGCCAAAGATAATTAAAGTCCTAATTACATAATGGATTAAAGGGTGAGAAAAATCCAAATAAATGATAATAAATAGAAATGCATAATTGGATGTAACATTTTTTTTCATATTCACGATTATATTAGAATTGAATGTTTATATAATGTATTGATATAATTACTTTACTCTATTTTATTGGATAGAGGAAATATTTTATTGACTTATAATTAATATAAATGTATATGTAGTTATTATGGAAGATAAATGGTCAGAAGATGTGTAGCATGTGTAGTGTAATTACATAACATGGGAGTTAAAGGGTCAAGAGTAATAATTAGTTTTTTCTTGCTAATAGGAGTTAAAATAACATGGGAGTTAAATGGTCAATTAATTAACTAATTAAGAGAATAAAAAAATTCAAAAAAATCACAAAAAGGATAAGGCAAATACTACATGGAGAAAGCTCCTCAAGATTTGACTAGTGCCCAGTTTTTAGTTATATATAGATATATAGATTCACGATTATATTAGAATTGAATGTTTATATAATGTATTGATATAATTACTTTACTCTATTTAATTGGATAGAGAAAATAATTTATTGACTTATAAGTAATATAAATGTATATGTAGTTATTATGGAAGATAAAGGGCCAAAAGACGTGTAGCATTTGTAGTGTAATTACCTATCAAATGTAATAAGATAGAAATTACATGAGAGTTAAACGGTCAAGAGTAATAATTAGTTTTTTTTTTTTTGCTAATAGGAGTTAAAATAACATGTGAGTTAAATGACCAATTAATTTAACTAATTAAGAGAATAAAAAAATTCAAAAAAACCACAAAAAAGATAAGGCAAATACTGCATGGAGAAAGCTCCTCAATATTTGACTAATGCCCAGCTTTTAGTTATATATAGATTCACGATTATATTAGAATTGAATGTTTATATAATGTATTGATATACTTATTTTACTCTATTTAATTGGATAGAGAAAAT
>LTAE01013412.1:0-12624 GCA_001647135.1 Pontederia paniculata
TCCCACCATATTCTGAGGGATCATCTTGTATTTATATATGGTGTACAAGATATATGGAAAGACTATATATGGAAAGACTAATAATACAATATTTGTATATATGAAAAGATATATTCTTAATAGGACCTATAGGAACAACATAATATCTGAAGGGGCTCGGGGCTCGGGGCTCGGTATTATGTCTAGAACATTGTCCATCATTCATAGCCTTGTTAGCACTTGGAGAGAACATATTGATCCATAGGGTTTTGTTGTATATCCTTTCTATTGGGTTTTGGAGAGTGCCTTTGGTGTCACACATACACTCATATACATAGATGGCTACCATATTTCTTTAGCAATAATTTCCTCTTTCAAAAAGAAAAAATAAACATTTATATCCATGTAAATAATCATTTTATCAATCTATCCTTACCAATAACATGTTCCTTTACAATACATTCAATAAACAACTTCCAAGCTCATGCTTTTTTCTTGAAGGATGGCCATATGGTTTTCCCAACTCGTGCTAGATGGAACTATTCTTTTATTTTCTGGAATTTGAACATGGATGTTGTTTTTATCAACTTCAAATGTACACAAGGTTGTGTTTTCTCTAAGAAGTTGTTAGGTTGTGCTATTCTTAACCTAAACTTGCAGACAGGCTTACTTTCCACTCCAATGCAGTCAATTTATTGTCTGATTTTCATTTCAATAAATAGTTTCTGATTTGGACATCTAGATTATAGAAAATTGGAGAATTTGCTCAAACCTGTATGAAAATTATTCCTGTAGTTATCCAATAAACTAGTTTCTCAAACCCTGAAAACAGACTAGTAGCATAGAAACTTCAAATTTTGCATAATCAGAATATTTACATTAAAATTTCATACATTTGCATGTAACTATGAAGTATGAAAGCTTGAAAACTAAGTGATTGAATAAATCATACTCTATCTATCAGGATTGGTGATTCCTTCCTCTTCTTCAAACTCCAACTATTGTATAATGTGGCCAGTCTCTGTAAAATTTCTAATAGACTGAAATGCAGTGCATTTCTGGGCTTAGGTATGTGTCTTATGACTGGCAGGTTCAGGTATGAATCTCAATTGGCAGATCTAGAACTTCGCATACATTATTAAAATGGGAGTGTGGTAGACATTCTTTTTTTTTTACAGTGAAGAGGGTGTCTATCAATTATACATACATCTTGTTTTAATAATTTTATTTTGAGGGATAAAAGGATGGTTACACAAATCGGTAACTATCCATGTATATTAAACTTGAAAACTATAACTTTACAAGTAAAGAAAAAAGCAATGGTCAAAAGTTCACCATGCCTAAGGGGCGTGAGCACCCTTACAAAAGACTATCCAAGTCCCCACTCGCTGATAAAAAACAAGATGTGGTGTACAATGTTCTCAACATAACACCTCTCTCCCTTGAATATGGTGTGATTACGTTGTAGCCATATCCCCCACATGGTAGCAAGAGATATTCCCACCAAGCGTCGTCGTCCCTGACCGTGGCGCGTGCCTCTAAGGGAACTCCAAAAACTGTATACGTCTGAAAAATCAAACGCCATGCACCCAATGCGTCGCCACACCTCTGTAGCTATGTTGCATGCAAAAAATAGGTGGCATATGTCCTCCTCGTACGACCCACACAAAGCACAGGTGGTATCTGTATGTGGAGCCCATCTCTATAGACTCTAGTGATAAGTCGGCCCCTCCTTAGTAACCATGCGAAAATCTTGACTTTAAGGGGTGTGCGAGAATGCCAGATACTGACATAGTCTGCTCTGACCATGTCCGAGAGTGTATAACCTAGGAGTAACTGCCTGTATACTCCTCGTGCTGAATACTGACCGGAGATCCATGTCCAACCATCTCCTCTAGAGCGATCTAGGCGGTGTCTCGAGATGCGATCAAGAACTACTAGTAGTTCCTCGAGCCTCTGATCTAACACCCCCCATCGGAACAACGGGGTCCATGCGCCATCACCAGAGCTGCCTATTGATGACCAATAGTCAGATAATGATGCATGTCGGTCTATCGCTAATGCCGTCAATCTTGTTTTATTAATTAAAAGGAGATTCTTACATATACAAAGTAAAATATTGTAGACATCCTTTTCGGTGGAGAGAGAGAGAGAGAGAGAGAGAGAACTGGCAGTTCTAGAACTTCACATACACATAAAAAATAAGAACACAACAAAATTGTTACATACGTGAAAAAAGGTATGATTGTAACAAATTAGGAACAAATGGTATAGATAAGCCAAAACAAAGCATCGAAGAGTTGTCCTATGAATCTTCTAGAGGAACTTGTCTCTAAAGAACGAATCAAATATAATATAATCACGAGCGCTGGTCATAGGAGGCGGCCAAACATGGAGACAACTTCTACCATTGTCTTTGGCAGTCACCTGGGCCATCTAGCTACGGTGCAACTACACTTTTTTTTTCATGGGGGCTTGATGTTGCATATAAAATATTGTAGCTCATGTCTCATTTTTTAGTAGCGACTGTAGGATGGATAGTTTCTTTTCGCATGTATCAAGCCATTTGGCTCTTTATTTTTGGCTTTTATACGCAGTTGTATATTTCATGACTCTACAACTTTAACAGAAAATGAATGATACCCAAGTTCAGTAGTCATCATCTCCCTCGTCAGAAAATAGAAGTTAACCTCTTCTACTTAAATATCAATTCTCTTCCAAAAACAATGGAAGTAATTCACAAGATATGCACTATAACAAAAAACAATAGAGTTTGACAAAATTTGTTGTCACAAATGTGAATGCATTGAAACCATTGACAATGTGAATTCTTGGAAATGTAGATTTGACAACCCACTAATTTCTAGGAGGTTGATGAAGCTGCTTGAAAGGTATTGTGTACAGATTGAAGTAAACATAAAAGAGCACAAAGTTATAACATGTACAATGGTGGGATTCCCATGTTTTAGACCATGTATCTCAAATTTACAATAACAACACTTTCTAATTTTTCTAGTAATATTCAAAAAAGAAATATGCTCACAGACAGCTACACCATCGCTTCATAGAACACTGTTGCGGCGTTCGAGGATGCAGGATTTCCTCTGGAAGGTTAACTTCTTCAAAGCCTATTATTCCATCCCATGGTCTTCCTCTAGCACTCTTCGTAGGTACATGGTTTCCCTCTGATCTGGCTGGATGAAATATTATATTACCACAACTTCATTCTCTATCCTAGTCAATGAGCAACCAATGGATGGGAGGGTCCAACCTCAGCACGAGGTCAAACAAGGGTGCCCCTGGCACCGATACTCTTTGTACTAGTAGTTGACACCTTGTTTGGTGCACTTTCTCAGCTTGTAAAGTCGGCATCATAAGAGTTTCTCTGCAGATAGAAACAGGGGCAGCCTTTTTCCTTTTCAATAGTATGCATATGATACATTGTTTTTTATAGAGGGATCAGTTGTGGAGACCCATCGGACAACGATCTTAGTTAGCCTTTTTTCTTTTTCTCTAGTATGCATATGATACATTGTTTTTTTATAGAGGGATCAGTTGTGGAGACCCATCGATCAACGATCTTGATCAAGCTCCTCGAGGTCGCCTTTAGTTTACAAATAAATCATGCCAACTCATATTTCATCCCCTTTGCCATGATGAACAAAGGAGGCTGCCCGCTGCAGTTAGGAAATTTGGACACCTATCAGCTCACTACTGATAACTATCTAGGGATGCCACTATCAGATAGGTATATTGGTTCCCGAGGTTGGACACTGTTTATTGAGTGCATGGTGTAAGTTGCGTGGTTGGAGCTCGAGACTGTTATCTTAGGGCGACAACTAGTCCTTCTCGAAGCGGCGCTTTCATCGCTTCCCACATACTACATGTAAGTCTTGTGTATGCTAGCTAAGGTGGAGAGCGACATAGACACTTTGAGGAGTAGATTCTTGTGGCGAGGTTGTGGTTCAAACAAGTTCGGGATTCACCTGGTTGCTTGGAGAGAGAGAGTTGTCGCCAGTTTCACTAGACGCCCTCGGGGTATGAAATCTCTGTTGGACCAACCGTGCCTCCTTGCATGATAGGTTGGACGGGTCACGGGGCCAAAGACAGATTGGAGTGAGGTCTTCTTTGCATGTTATGGGAGAAATTTTTCATGGGATTCATGGCTATGCCTTCAGCAGGGTGCATCAGCTTTCCAGCGAGGGGTCTCCACCATTCTACCACAGATGCGACAACTCTTTTGTGTTTCCATGGGTTCCAAGTCAAGCTTCTCCTTCTAGAGCCATGAGTGGGCATAAGGGACACATTGGTGGCTTACCCTAGATTCCAGGCATTATCGACAGATCCAACAAGGACAATGACGGATTCTTGGTCAGCACAATGCACATCAAAGGTGGTCCCTAGACTCCTTTATTCTGGTCTGATCTATCGAACCAACGGTTCGAGGACTTTCTTAGACTACACAAATGGATTTCGAGGTATCACCCAAATGAGTCTAGAGCAGATAGTTGGGCATGGATTTTTAATGGATATTCAGCTAGAGGGGTATACAGAGAGTGGTTTCCGAGAGGCACAGTTTCAAATGCTCACACATGCCTCTCAAAGTCAGGATTTTCGTCTAGCTAATGAGGCAAGGTAGGATCCTCACGAGAGCCTATAGGGCTAGATGGGCATCACACGCAAACCCTACATGTGCACTATGTGGTGTAGAGGAGGAGGACATCGACCACCTCTTCTTTGCACGTCAAGGACATGCACATTTTGGGGTTCTCGAGTGTTGACACTTCTGGAGTAGAGACATTTTAGGACTCGCTGAGGTCACTTGGTATACATGCCAACTCAGGATGGCAACAATTCTGGGCTACAAGCCTAGCTATCATGTGGTCGATTTGGCTACAACGTAACTGCACATTTTTTGGAGGGGAGAGATGCTATGTAGAGAACATTGTACATCATGCATCCTATTTTATTAGTGAGTAGGGTTTTGGTTAGTTTTTCTTTTGATAAAAGGGTTTTGGTTAGTTTTCTTGTTTTAGTTTTCAAAATATTGGCTTTCGTGTGAATTCCCAAACTAACTTGTACATTCTTTTGTTTTTTGGTTAATACAAATGGAAGGCTACTATAGTTTGTATCATTCTTCCTTCTCTCAAAAGAAAAAAGAAAGATTCACTTTGAAAGTTGAAATCCATTGTAATATGTCAAAATATGTCACACAAGTATTTTGAATAAAGTTAAAGATTCAAACTTTAGTTTATTGATCATTCTCTTTAAGAGTGATGTTTTAAAGATTCAAATTTTAGTTTATTGATCATTCTCTTTAAGAGTGAGGTTGTAAACCAGGTTCTTTCCACCATTCCATCATGTTTTCTAAGCTTAAATGATGGTACAACAATGAAATGCATTTTTTTTTAGAATGTCATCCCTAATTATTTGTCAATGACTGCTTCAAATAGCCTGAATATCTGAAATAAATCATTTTATTGCATCGTTCAAAGAAAGCTTTCTTATTTAAGTAAAAACACTTTCTCGAAAAAAGTAAGCACAAATATTAAATTAATTTTACCTCAAAGTATGTGATCAGAACAAAAGTAGCAACTGATATTCCAGCCTTTAAGTACCAAATGCACTAAAACCATGTGCATGACTTCCCCAATTCTTGGTCCATCAAACAGTTTGCATTTTCTTCTAACTATAATGTGCATGTTCCTCCACTAGTCCTTAGATGCACATTCTCAAAAGCTTTCTTATTTAAGTAAAAACAGTTTCTCAAAAAAAAAAAAAGTAAGCACAAATATTAAATTAATTTTACCTCAAAGTATGTGATCAGAACAAAAGTAGCAACTGATATTCCAGCCTTTAAGTACCAAATGCACTAAAATCATGTGCATGACTTCCCCAATTCTTGGTCCATCAAACAGTTTGCATTTTCTTCTAACTATAATATGCATGTTCCTCCACAAGTCCTTATATGCACATTCTCAAGTCTCAGAGAGCTTCTCACATGCAAAAACAGGATTGGACAACTTCTATTGTGGTTAAGCAGCTTTCCAACGGCAAAGAGCATGCACTTCTTCTGGAAATAACCTTTTATACAAAAGAAATCACCAAAAGTCATTGCAGGAACAAACTCCATTCTTGAATTGATGAAACCGAACACGGTCCCTCACAATGATCTCTCTATTAAATATCTGACTTATTATCTTTGTCACCTCATGACAGTCCCCACAAACTCTCAAGTTCTTCACAACTCGAATTACAACAGGTGCTTCTGTTTTCAACATGCCATATGCAATAGCTAACCTCTCACTGTGCTCACAAAGAGAGATTTCTTTTTCTTCTTCCCCCACATCATGTAGGACTGCTGCAGTCCATGGTTCATGACCAGCTTGCCGGACCCGCTCTGCAATGTCTCGTAAAACCTCCCTTATTTGCTTGATCTCAGGGTGTGAACCATCACCTACCATAAACTCATGCACAAAGCCATCAATCTCAGTGGAACTGCATCCTGGAACAACCTTCACTCCAAGATCTTTCATCTTCTTTCTCATGTAGCCCACTTTGTCCCATTGGTGTCTAGATGCATAGAAGTTTGAAAGAAGTACATAATTCTCTGCATTCAGTGGCTCTAATTCCAGAAGTTTCTTGGCAACTAGTTCTGCTTTATCAAAAGTCCTAGAACTCTTACATCCCACTAGAAGTGTCCTCCAAATTACAGAATTCGGTAAAATAGGCATAGTAGTTACAAATGAATAAGCTTCCTCTAACAGACCAGCACGACAAAGAAGATCTACCATGCAACCATAATGCTCCATCCACGGTTCAATACCCAGATTATGCATAGTAACCCAAAAGTGTTTGCCGTCACTTACAATACCACTGTGAGCACAGGCTGATAGCACACCGATGAATGTCACATGGTTAGGCTTCACCTGAGATGAATTTCCAAAGAGAATTAATTGCATATCTTTAGGTAATCTGTGTGAGTGAAAAAAGAATCATATGGACAGATCATGATTAACATGGTAATGGTGACAGATTTATCTTCTAGAGCCAAACATGGGGTCTTAGGTTAATAAAGTCAACATGTTTTATGATTATCACTATCAACTGAATAAACCATGGACCACAGCAAATTATATGATAGGTGACCTAAAGTTCAAATGAGGTCATAAATCAGAAAACTCTCTATGCTACTTAACCTATCATTGGAATTAAAACATAACAAACATTAGATTACAGGCTAAATAACAATATGTAATGATGAAATAGCGCCTTTTCTCATTTTTGTTAAAGGATGCTGTGTATTTTCAGTAAATAATGCTTATGTATTTCTGGCAAGCTAGCTGGTAAAAACTTTGTATTCATTGTAGTAAGATGTGGTTGAGATTGCAACATGGAACATCGATTGTTCATCAGAGGCTCAGACTTTTTCAATCTAAGATAAGAAAATTCGTAATTTACCAATAACCGGTGACAAAGATGTCATGTTAAGTCATATAGTTGTTACTAAATCACAAAGTGAAATTATCCAATTTGTGATATGAGTTACCTTGCAGTCTAGCATTTTAGAGAAAAGCTCCAAGGCATCCTTTGCATGACCATGAATCGCCAGTCCGACAATCATTGAGCTCCATGCCATCGTATCCCTAACTGCCATTCCACTAAAAACTTCTCTCGCCTTCCCTACCATCCCACACTTGGCATACATGTCAATCAACGCAGTTCCGAGTTCGAGATCCACCTCAATCCCTTTCTTCTCAACAAATGTGTGCACCCACCTCCCAAGGTCCAATGCCCCCGCTTTGGCGCAGGCAGAGATGACGCTCACCATGGTGACCTCATCCGGAGCAATTCCCGCTTCCTGCATCTCCCTGAACAATCCGAATGCCTCGTTCACCATCCCCATCCTCGCATATCCACTGATCATCGAGCTCCAGACAAAAAGATTCTTGTCCGGAATTTCGTCAAACATCAACCTCGCGGCGGCGATCTTCTCGCACTTTGCATAGAAATTGAGCAGTCCAGTCTGGACGAAGGCGCTCGAAACGAGGCCGCGGCGGAGCGCATGGCAGTGGATCTGCAGGCCCTCGGAGAAAGCAGAGACGGTCGCGCAGGCCTTGAGGGCAAAGGCGAGGGTGAAGCTGTTGGGCTGCGCGTACCCTCGCCGCAGCATCTGGCGATAAAGGGAGACGGGCTCCTTGGAGGGGTCTGAGAGGAGGGAGAGGCCGCGGATCATGCTGTTCCAGGCGAAGGCGGCGGGGTTGGGGATTTGGTCGAACAGGCGGCGGGCGTAGGAGGGGGAAAGCGCGGCAGCGGAGGAGAGCAGCTTGGGGAGGGCATATGAGGTGGGGACGGCGGCAGAGGACCTGAGGAGTTGGGCGTGGACGCGGCGGAGGGCCCTCGCGTCGGCGCATGACCGGATCAGGGAGGCGATACGCTCGTCTTCGGAGGTGGAGAGGAGCTGGTGGTGACGGGGCTTTCGGGCGTCGGCGAGAGTGGAGAAGAAGACGAGCGCGCGGGAGCAGGAGCGCGGACGTCGAAATGGCATCAGGCGGCTGACTTGTTTGATTTGGGTTGAATACTTTCATCGGTGTGCAACATTTTACATGCGCTCACCAAACGGCATTTTTTGCATTGTATAAGCAACTATAAATAGAAAAAAGAAAATTGAATCACGTAGTTGAAAAATAAATAAATGAAATTTAAATTTCAAATAAATTATTTACTTTTAATCTCTCAAATTCAATTGTTCACGTCTATTAAACTTTTTTTTTATTTTCCTTACTTAAATTATAATTATAACACATTTTTCTTTACCTCTAATATCCACTTAACTTTTTCCCAAGTTTCTGGTCACTTTCAATTAATTTTAAGTGCCTAAAATTATTTTTTTTAAATTAGAGTGATAATCTTCTTACCCTTGAGAATGTAAATTTGTATCGTTTAATAAATTTGACGATAGCAGATTTTGATCAAATCGCTTTATAATTTATAAGATGAATTCATATGTTGCAGTATGACAATACGAAATAGTAATTTTTTTATGAAGAGATTGATTAATTAAGTAAGAAATGCTCATAATAATTAAATGGTTGGGCGGACACTATTACGAGCAAATCCATTATTTAATATATAACTGAATCCTAAAAGCTTATATATGCATCAAACGTGTTGTAGTTGCAAGAAATTATATATTCATCAAGAACCATGGATATATATATATATATGGTGATTAAATATCTTCCATCCTCAGGGTGACACCAACCCTATTTGACGCGGGGTTGTACTCTCGCTTTCGATCTTCGGGTGGGACATCCAGAGGCGGCGTCACGTGACACTGGCAAAAATACGTGAATATATAAATTTATTATACAACTTCACTTTGACCAATGAATAGTTCAGTTGGATGAATCATTTTTGCTCGACTGTGGTGTTCAAACCACAACAATGACACATTCTTTACCCTTTTTCAATCCATCCAATTGATTTATTCTTAATTTATAATTTTTAAAAAAAATAATATTCAAACTTTTATGTATTATTTTTTTTACTTTAACTACTAATTAATTGTCATCCATCCAATTGATTTTATTTCTTTAACTTCTTGTACTATATTTTTTTTATTTCTCATACATTATATTTACAAATTTTGATATATTATTTTCTATGTCATGAATTTATTTATTTTCATTATAATTTTTTATAAAAAATATAATTGGTCACTTTCTATATTTGCTTCATTAATTATAATTCATCGATACCATTTGAAAATATATTAAATTATTTTTTATAAAGTTTTGCATAGTTATACATTTTCTATGATAATATATTCTATTTTCATGCAATCTTTAACATTTGAATAATTAGCCATAAATCTTATTATGCATAATATTTTTTTCGGCTAACATATTTGTGCTTAGTGACCTATTTTTTTCTCTTATTAAGTTTTATTATTATAAAATTTAATTTTTCAATTTACACTTAATCTAAAAAATTATGTTAATTATATCATTGAAAAATATAAGAAAAAGTTATCTGACAATGAGTTAATTAAATTATTTTTGTTATTATCTAGTTAGTAAGTGAACCCATTGAAAAAATTACTAGCTCCGCCACTGGGGGGCATCCGATTCTTCAAACCTCTTGGGGACACCGATTCTTTGAAATTATTTTTAGAAATTATATATTTGCAAAGAAGCAATATTGTATATTTGCAAAATTGTTAAGGAACATCACAATATATAAAAAATTCAAATATGATCAATTCAACAAAAAAAACACAAATTACTTCATGCCAAGGGAGGCGACCCCCTCCCTTGATCCGACTAGGGTGAGGCGGCCAAGGTGGGTGTTGCATTGCCAATCCCTCCCCTTGATCGTCCATGGGGTGGGCACCACACCTCTTGGCGAGGTCAATAGGAGGGCAGCCCCTTCAAGTGGCGCAGTCAACACTGGACAAGCGGTGGGTGAAAGGTGAAAGAAGAGGAAGAAGAAGATGAAGAGAAGGTTTGAAGGGAGGAAAACAAGATCTTAAAGTGGTGGCGGACAACATGTGGCGAGCGAAGGTCAGCGATCGACAATCGGAGGATGATAGTGACGACAATGATCGACAAGCATGACAACATCATTGGACTAGGGAAAAGAAGTTTTCTTAGGGTTAGGTCTTGATTGAGGAAGAGAGAGAATGAGATGGGTTTTGTTATTTATAGTTATATTTAATAGTTAAAAATGAACTATAGATCTTATGATCTAAGGGTCAAAAAGTTGTGATGAACATTTAATTCCACACAATCGGGAATCCACGATGTAGGGCAATATTCCTACCCCGATCATTAACATATTCATGGGGAGACTTTGCCCTCCCCCATCCCTACCCCCTTGCGGGAAGAAATTCCCAAACTCGATCAGGGGATTCCCCATGGAGATCCTCAAACCTTGAGATATATTTCAACCCTAAACATCCTCTTTTATATTTAAATAAAGCATTAAATCATTCGACAATGACCTAAAAGTCATTTATGATTAATATAAACAAGTATTGTATCTATATGCAAATTCATCTCAACACATGTAATAAGAGGATCCTATATTATGGTAGCTACAAATCACTAATATATTCATGTTGGATGAGCTTAATTGATTCACTTACTCAAATAATCATAGGTAAAATATCCCATGGCCCATAATATAACTACATAGCTATCTTATTATATAAGGAGAAGCATAATTTGCAATCACCTTATTATGATTAAAATTGTCTTAGCACATTGAAGATCATTGTGAAATCGATAAATGTGCTTCAAAATAGAATCATATTATAAAACATATATATTACATTCAATATACTAATTAGCGTGTAAATATATCATAACATATGTATCAATTATTATGCATTTCTTTAGTTATCTTAACATGTTCTACTTACAAGATTGAGTTTAGGTCATACCTCATAGACATATGTTTATATATTATAACATGATTATTAACCCCAAGTCCATAATTGGCATTTTCTTTCTCGAGCACTTGTGCTTTTTTCATCCATTTTCTTCTCTCAGTCATCAATTCTTTAAAACTCATCCTCCCTTTTTGATACTTCAATAATGATGATTTAGCTTCCGCCATGTCCCCATTGCCAAGTGCCAACATTTTTCATTCTAACAATGCCATTGAGTCCTTAAATCCTCTTCATTTCTCATAATCTTAACAATATATGTAAGTCTTAACAATGTCACTTCTCCTAGTTGTTGTCAACCTCATATAGTCCCTCGTTTGTGTTTGAATGTTGTTTTTTAGTTTCTTTGTATGACTTTTTTTTATATGTTTGTAAGATAAGAGGTATGTACACATTGCATGAAAGTAAGGATTGAAAATAACAAATTTACAAGTGTGTATATTTTGAAATACATATTATTTATTTGAAAGTAGGATCTTAAAAACCTCAATCCAATCATATGACCATCGATCTCAATACTCCCATTCAAGGTCGTTTGATGCATCCCCATCTTAATTAGCTGATAATTTGGATCAACAATATATAGATTATTGCATTATAAATTATTGACACTATCATATTATTGTTTGATAAATACTACTAATGCAAATTATAATTTAAAGTCACAAAGAAAAATTACCTTAAAAGTTATTTTAAAATCTAATCACATATATTATAGATAATCAAATGAAAATATATAGAAAAATGGGTATGGGAAAAATATAAGGAGTTCAAATTACTAGTGAGAATGATATTATTTTCTTATAAAATATGAGAATTTTGAGAGTATAATTGAATAGATAATTTTGACAAAATGCATATCATCATTCCCTTATGATCTAGATAAAGCACTTATGAGTGTTTTTTATGTTATAATTGAGGTGGAAATTCATAATACCAAAGAAGTTAAAATTACCGATAATCTACTGCAACCAAATATGATAATCCTGTAGGATCTAGAATGACACCAAGAGGGGGGGTGAATTGGTATATTAAAAGCTTTTGTTCTTCTTTACTTAATCTAGATGTGTTATGGTTAGCAGAAGCAAACAAGTATGAATATAAACACAAATAGAGAGAGAAGAGTAAGAAGAACAAACACAAGAACAAACACAAAGTTTGTTATCGAGGTTTGGCCGAACTCCTGGCCTACG
>LTAE01013415.1:0-12622 GCA_001647135.1 Pontederia paniculata
TCCCTCTTGATGCCATCCAGATCCTTCAAAAGGTCCAAAACTCCTTCCTTCATTTAAATTTTTTAGCCAAACCCTAATCTCACCTCACCCCTCGACCCTTGAATTCAAATAAAGCCTTAGAGAGATCTGTCACAAGCAAACCAGTGATTGAAATTATTTTTTTTGTGTTGTATACTTTACAACAATTGCAGCATACCCCATGCACCGCCCTTTTATCCTTCAATGTGTTGTTTACTTTAATTATTTTTCCTTAAGCTACATTACAAAGGTTGGAGTCCTATCCACATTAGAAAAAAATATGTAAACAAAGTTTGATTAAAAATAATCCTTCAAAAATAAGATATTCACTTTTTTATTTACATTTTTTCTTTCTATTTCATTTCTAATTTCAGTCAAACATCAAGAAAAAAAACCTTATGAACCATAAAAAAATTGGCTTCATCCATGGTTTGGAATACTGAACTTCGATCAAGATAATTTTCCTTTTAACCCTTTTGTTTTTATGAGAATTTGAAAACCTACAAATCCAAATATGAGAGCGAGCATCGGCGAATGAACAAAAAGTGATATCTTTTGGTTCACTCCTCGATTGCCTCAAGCGCGATCGGATCACCACCGAGCTCCATACGATTTCTTTGAATAATGCGATAAATTGAATATTTTTTTTATCAATGATTTTAACCATTTAAATAAAAAAGATTTTAACCATTTAAGTTATACAACTATTTGCAATAAAAAAATGTGTTCTTCCTAAGTAAGAATAATTTTTTAAAAAGATAAATTTGTTCTGATACGCAATAAAGATAAAATATCAATATTAATTATTATGAGCAATAAAATCATCTGAAAATATAACTCCTTGAATTTAATCAATAGATGTAATTGGTTTTAAGTGGCTTTGAGGGTCCAAACCTCCTTCTTCATTTAAAATCTTTAACCAAACAAAATTTGACACTCCGAATCTCACTTCACCATCCGAGCCCTTTAATTCAAATAAAGCTTTAGGAAAGAGATATACTACAAAGCATACAACTACTACTACTTTTGTGTGTTGTGATACTTTACAACAATTGCAGCATACCAACCTTTTATCCTTCAATGTATTGTTTTCATTAATTGTTACATTACAACAAGGTTGGAGTCCTATCTACAACAGAAAAAAATGTAAACAAATTTTGATTAAAAAATAATCCTTCAAACATAACATAACTATTTTGTTATTTACAGTTGCTAATTGAATTCTAATTTTAGTTAAACATCTTTATAAGTTGTCGAGTTAGCTTAATGCTTAAATATTTGTGAAGAAAATATTTAAAATATTGGCGAATACAACATATTGGCAGGCCAAAGAAAGAAGAAGCCTTATGAATCATAAACATCTGGCTTGGTCCATGGTTTGAAACACTGAACCGGGTTCAATCAAGATCATTTTCCTTTGACCCCTCATTTTTATGTGAATTTAAAAACCTATAGATCCAAAATATGTGAGCGAGCAAAGGCAAACAAAAAATTGGTATATTTTGGTTAACTTCTCGATCGGCTCAAGAAATCTAGGACTTAAGTAGTTGCACAATCGGATCACCACCGAGATCAATAAGGTTTCTTCGAATCCTGTGATAACTTGAACAATGTCAATGGTAATTTCAAAAATTATACAACTATTGGCGATAAAAAAAGTGTTCTTCTCGGAGAAGGATAATCTTTTAAAAAAATGATTTTATCCTAGTACGTAAAAAATGTCAATTTTAATTATAATGAAAGATAAAATCGTCCGAAAATATAACTACTTCTAATTTCACCAATTTGTGAAAATTGGTTTAAAGTGATTTTGAGCGGGGTTCAAACCTTCTTCCTTTATTAAAAAATTTCTAACCAAACAAAATGTGTCCATTCTAATCTCACCTCACTAAAGCCTCAACATATAACTACTACTACTTTTGTATGTTGTGATACCACATGCAGTGCCCCTTTATCCTTTAATGTATTATTTGCTTTAATTGTTTGAAGTCTTATCCACAATGGAAAAATATGTAAAAAAATTTTGATTAAAAATAATCCTTCAAAAATAAGATATTCAATTTTTTTATTTACATTTTTTTCTTGCTATTTCAATTCTAATTTAAATCAAACGCCTTTTATAAATTGTCAAATTGCCTTAATGCTTAATTTTTTGTGAAGAAAGCCTTTAAAATTGAGGAATACGACCTATTGGCATACCATAGAAAGAACAAGCCTTAAGAATAAAAAAATTGGCTTGGTCCATAATTTGGAATACTAAACATGGTTCGATCAAGATCGTTTTCCTTTTAACCCCCTCACTTTTATTAGAATTTAAAAACTTGCAAATTCAAATATGAGAGCGAGCAGAGGCGAACGTCCAAAAAAATGATATATTTTGGTTCACTTATCTATTGTCTCAAGAAATCTAAGGCTTAAGTGGGCTTCGCGATCAGCTCACCACTGAGCTCTGTAGGTTTTCTTTGAATCCTGCAATAACTTGATTTTTTTTCTATGATAATTTTAAATTTTGATTTTGAGATTTTTATATTTGAACTCTTTGAATTAAACAACTATTGGCGATAAAAGAAGGTGTTCTTCCCTGGAGAGGATAATTATTTTCTAGTACGCAAAAGAGATAAAATGTCAATTTTAATTATGATGAAGAATAAAATCGTTCCAAACTATCACTTGAGGGCTCCAAATCTCATCCCTTTATTTAAAATTTCTAACCCAAAAGGTATTTCTCATAATCTCACATCACCCCTCCAAACACTTCTATTCAAATAAAGCCTTAGGGGAGAGATGTACCACAAGCAAACCAGTTATGAAAAAAGCAAACTACTATTACTTTTGTGTGTTGTGATACTACAACTATAGCATGCCACATGTACCACCCCTTTATCGTTCAATGTATTATTTTTTTGTGTTACATTACAACAAGGTTGGAGTCCTATCCACAATAGGAAAAAAAATATGTAAACAAATTTTGATTAAAAATAATCCATCAAAAATAATATATTTAATTTTTTATTTACATTTTTTTCTAGCTATTTCAATTCTAAATAGTCAAATGTCTTTTTATAAGTTGTCAATTTGCCTTAATCTTAAATTTTGAATTTGGAAATATGATACATACCACATGCATTGCCATTAACTGTTTTTTTTTTCTTATGTTACATTAAGTTGGAGTCATATGCACAATAGAAAATATGTATAAACATTTTTTATTAAAAATAATATTTCAAAAATAAGATATTCAATTTTTTTTATTTATAACTTTTTTTTTCTCTTTCAATTCTGATTTCAATGGAACGTCTTTTATAAGTTGTTAAATTGTTTTTATACTTAGGGCTTGTTTGATTATCTATAAGATTTATAGGTAAGTGCCATTGCTACATTTGTAAAAATCTTGTTTGTTAGCTGCAAGTTTAACTACTCTAAGTAACGCCATTTACTTAACTAGAATCTTTTTGGTTCTGGTCGACAAGAAGTCTGGGCTTAAGCTGTAACGCCCTCAAATCGCACACTTTTGGGCTCGGCCCGCGATGGCTTTTCGACGGCGCTATATGAACATTACACATATCATATGGGCTCACTAAGAAATAAAACTAAGCAAGTCCGTGATCATATAAATGAAAATATAAAATATAATAATATCACAGCGGAAAACATAACAAGACATCATAAAGATAAAATCTATATCATGGCAGCGGAAACATATTAAAATCCATATAACATCTTGCCATCTATGGACATAAATCCATGGCCAAATATAAGGCCTATAACATGAGTCCTAGGCTCATTCGACTCGAGACATAACATAATATAATGTTCATTAGATATGACACTAATGACATAAAAGGCCTACAAGACCTAGACACGGCCATGTGCATATCAAGCCGCCATGAGCACACCACAACCAAACACTTCATGCATCTTCGCCTGCATGGATCCAGAAACAGGGGAGATGAAAATCCCCCGGTTAGAGTATGTAAAGGTCGGCATCTATCATGCAATATATGTGTCATAACATAACATGATATCAATTATTATCTTTTATATGAAGAGTCTCGGGTAACATTGGCCTTAATTGTGGCTAGCTAGGTCAACCCTTTTTTGGGGTCCGTGTTTGGGAAAGCCCACACACATTTATTAGTGAGTGGCGTCGCCTCCCGGGAAGCGTCTTCGGCTACTTCCCCCGTACTTCAATGCGCCTCGACTAATTCATCATGTCATCTTCTTTTCAATACATCAAACATAGCAATCAATCTTATGATTTTAACCTAATTACGACTTTGCATGTATTTCGATGTCTAGGTATGTCAAAAGCATCAAACATAGGTTGCTACCTCACAAGAGCATAAAACATAGTATACAAATGAATTCATCATGCATTAGGAAGATAAACATCATAGAAAGCATCTATAAAATAGCTAAGGAACATCTTGAAATTTATCACGGCCCGTGATGAGCCCATCACAGCCGTGAGATAGGGTGTCACGGCCCGTTATATCTTGTCACGGCCAACTTGAGCTGTATTGGTCGTTACGACCCTTGTGTCACGGGCCCGTGAGAACACTGTCACGGCTCATGAAACCTTGTTACGGTCGTGACTTAAGGGACGAGGTTCGATACGACCTAATAGATTTTACAATCGGATCGAAATCTTTTCGGGATGAAAGTTACGACCCGTATTGATCGTTAAAACCATCATAACACGGTACGGTCAGACCGAAATCCTTCCAGATGAAAGTTACGACCCGTATGATCGTTATGACTATCGTGTCACGGTCCGTGATATTCCATCACGACCATGACCGAGATGGAATTTCGCGATCAGGTCACGACGCCGGTCTCACGGCCCGTGAGAAAGCCTCACGACCCGTGATGACCCATGTCACGGCTCGTGATATAACATCACGGCCCGTAATAGCCTCTGTCACGTCCCGTGATATCACATCACGGCCCGTGATGGTTGTCCTGGAAACTCATTTTCACCCGTTTAACTCCTAAATTCAATCATTTCATACTTATGAACTTATCATTCTCAGGGAAATTCATATGTGAGGGAATTCCTATATTTCTAGGGTTCTTGACTTACCAATTTGAGTCTTAAAAGTATCACATTAAATACAATTGGATTCAAGTTACAACATAGGGTTCACATATGTATCCTAAAGTTTATATACATACCATAGGGTTCATAGTTCATCATATTCATACCATTTGATAGTTGAAACATGGAAGAAACATATCATTGCATAAACTTACATAATAGAAACCTAATTTGATCATACCATGTTCCATATGAATCATAGCATTATAATGGAATCCTAATTCATGAAAATATATCTAATCGATAGAAGATTAGCTTATTATGACATGAGAGATCCTAAGATGGACATATAAACATCAATGTCACATTAGGGAAGCATCACATTCATCATATGATTCTTAACACGTTAAACACATAGAAAAAATTCATTTAGACATAAGACCAAACACCTAATATGCATACATCTAATATGTCATCCCCTCGTCTTTAACTCTATGAGCATAATGTTCTTATAAACATAGGGACATAAATAGATAAACCACTAGGTTAGGAACATCATTTAGGGTTTCTATCATACATTTAGGTTCTTAAAGTATTTAGGGTTCATCATTTATCATGTACATGGTTCTAGGGTTCATGGTTCATCTTCAAAGCATAAATCAAGAGTTTCCTAGTATGAAGCATAAAATTGATTATATAAACAACTTGAGAGCATAATAGATTATGACATTAGTCCTAGTGTTCATGGAGTGTTAAATTACACATATAACATACTCTTGATACACATTTAAATTAGGGTTTCCATCTAGGATTATTATGCACATTCTAGGGTTCTTCATCTATCTTTGTCATAAATCTAGGTTCCCAAGCATGGTAAAACATAAGAGGAATCATAGAAATAACTAAACAACATATTAATGATATGACATTCATAATGAGACTCATAACACACTTCAAATGATAGGAAGAGAACATTGAGACATATGAACAAACACCTTACAACAACATTCCTAACATGTCATCCCATCATCTTAATTTTTAAGAACATTGTGTTCTTATACTCCTCAAATCCATAGAATGAGGTAGAGAATGAGGGATTGGATCCTCTTTACATACTTTAGCAAAATTCCTAATTCCTTCTAGCTCTTCTTCCTTCTTGATTCCTTCTTCTCTCTCAACTTCATGAAGCTCTAATGTCTTCCTCTCTTGAAGCTCTTATCTTAAACCCTCTTGAGCTAGGGAAATGATGATTCTTCACCTCCCTTAAAACTCTAGTTTTGGTGTCATCTTATGATGGAAAGAAGAGAGGAAGAGAGACTGTGAATGGAAGAAATGAGAAAATGGGATTGATTTACCTCTTTTATATTTAGAGCATCATGTTTAAGGTGGATTTTTGGGCTTAGTTAATTAAGTGAGCTAGTTTATACCATTTGGGCTTCTATTAAATTTTTGAGGTTTTACATGAACAGCGTCGCGGTCTAGAGTTTCTTCGAATCCTCCCATCGATCCCATCCTCCTCCGAGTCAGTTTCTTCAGGACGGCGGCAGGCAAGATGGTGTACGGGCTACCGGCGTATGGTATCCAGGCGATGCTGAAGGAGGGGCACAAGCACCTCTCTGCGACGAGGCCGTTCTCAAGAACATTGACGCCTGCAAGCAGCTATCCGTCATTATTCGTACCTCCCTTGGTCCCAATGGTGAGTTTTCCGGATTAAGATCGCGTTAAAGATAAGATCTGTGGCCTTGAAGGTCCTTCGTTCGCCACATTCTGACGGTTTTTCTGCTGGTATTGATTTGGCATCGCCATTATTAGCAGGCATTGCTCGTGAGGCTGTCTGTAGCTTGTGTCTTAATTTTTTGTGTGTTGCCTGCTGTGATTGACCGCGCTATAAGTTGCAAGTGAATGAAAGACGGCTTTGGTCAATAAAAAACAATATTTATGAGTTTAATATGAATAATTTCAGTGACCTGCTTCATCTTGTGAATATTGATAAGTATTTTTTATACAAAGTTGTCTTAACTGTTGGATAGTTAGTAGTGGATCACTGAATCTTATTAGGCTCTATCGAAGTTTAAGTTTATAGGGAATTGGCTTATTCTCTTGTCGTACATGTTGTGTGTGCATGGTCTCATAATCTGGAAAGTGTCTTTCTTTCCACTAAAAGTGAGTTTCTTGTTGATGCACCAAAGTGTATGTGGACATATCTACATTGCTACATGTATTCAAACCAGATGTGACTTGAATTTGTTTAGGTATGAATAAGATGGTCATCAATCAAGAGGATGTGTTATGCCCTCTCATTGCTGATGTGAGTAGCTTAAAGTGCCTTAATTAAGAAAGCTTAAAGTACATGAACACTTTCCTTTAGCTTTCCTATTATAAAAAGTAACAAGATATTCCAATCACATTGTAGGCATGCATTCAAGTCTGCCCAAAGAACCCGGCAAACTTCAACGTCGATAATGTTTGTGTAGTAGCTAAGTTAATCGGAGGTGGTTTGCACAACTCTTCTGTTGTTCGTGGTATGGTCTTGAAAAATGATGCTGTTGGATCTATAAAAGGAGTGGAGAAGGCCGAGGTTTGCTTAATATTCTCATTTTCTTTTGTTTTTTCAAAATTATTTTGAATTGGTGTCTCATATGGCTATAATGGTTCATGTGCCAAGGAACATAAATTCTGATACATAAATTACGGTGTACATGTTGTAAAGATGGGGGATAATTCAGTTACAAAATAAAGTTAGAGGATCAAAATTTCAAAGAAGCAAAGTTCGGAATAAAAATAAAAATAAAAAGAAGAAGAGGAGAAAAATATATGATGGCATTGCATGTCCTGTAGCAGTTATTACTGGTGCACTATCCGTTCCAAGGTCTTAGAAAAAATGGGTTCTTGGAATAAAAATGGAAGCGAAAAATGGCCAAGGAAGATAAAGACAGCAACTATCCTGAACAGAAAATATGAGGCGCCTATGAGCTGCGCAGGGAAACAAGGGACTCCTCCTCTTCCATGGCCTCCTCTCTTCTCTCTCTCCACGCCCCCAACCCTGCTGCTGCTCACTTCCATGTCAGAGCCTCCACCTCTGTCCAGTCCCCACCCCAGGCCCTCACCTTGGAGGAACGCTTTGGCCGGAAGGGCATCAAGTTCACCGAGTCCGGCGGCGTTCCTTCCATCGAGNAAGAAGGGTGCTTGGACTGTGGAAGATAATTTGTACACAGTATTGAGAGGCAAGATCAGCAAAGTCTATGCAGCACCTCCAGCTGAGAGAGTAAAGCGCATTTATAACACCCCGCCATCAAAATATATGACCATTGATAAGGTAACATTTCTTTTAATCTTTAGTAGATTCAAAGGATATTATATTTCATAGCTGATATATTTGCGAAAGTATATATCTTAGAAGCTTTATCAAAATCAAGCTATACAAGTTATGATTCCCATCATTTGTTGTTCTTTCAGACATATTAACAAGTCTCAGTTGAAACCCAGAGCTCATATTAACAAGTCAATTTAATCCATTGAAAGGTGATATTTATGATTATTGTGGAGTTCCAACATAGTTCTTATATTTTTGGTGTATCTGATAAAATCTGAATTCAGAAAAACTACACCATGCTCAAGCACTTTGTCTTACGTTTCATTTTGGATATTCCTCTGGAGTTCTAATCAGGTTTCAGAAAAAAAAAAGGGGAAAGACATTGAACCTAGAGGAAGAAGTTCATGGCATTCATGCAACTTTGTCGACTTTGACAACTTACTTCTACTTATTGAAAACTGTGCAATAAGGATGGACTTAAGATCATTAGATTGTTGAACAAATTTTCAATTGATCTTGCTCAGTGTACATGTTCACTTGTTTCGTTTTTCTCTTTTGGCATCTATTTGTTTCTGATATGATGAAGTTTTGCTTATCACAGGATAACCGACTTGGATTCAGGGTGATAAGAGTGGGCTATGAAGACATTTATTTGAGCACTCCTGGTTCTTCCTATGAAAAATATGGAAAGGACTACTACATCTGCACTGGCCCTGCATCCATGCTGGTGCCAATTATTTTGAATCCAGAGGATGAGTGGAGAGGAGAACAGGTTATTGAGCACGACAATTTATAATCAATTAAAGGAATCATAGCTCCTACTAAGTTGCTGGCTTTTTTTCCACCAGGAAAGATTGTACTCATTGTTTCTGTAATTAGTACCTGATATTGCATCTCAATATAAAGGCTCTCCAAGTTACTGGTACATTAAGCAATATATTTGAGAAGAGCTCCTTTTGCTTCGGCGAAACATGCTCGATGTTTTAGCTAATCAACACTGAGTGTCACTGTTTATCCAACAAAAAATAAGAAGAAACCAATATATTCAACACACAATGTTCTGAAGACGAGTTTCAGTATGTTTTGTTTAGACAATTTTGAATGTCTTTGTCCTCTGTATTCGGATTGATCTTCATGTGTACATCTTTATCATTTCCTCTTATACAATTTATGTTCCGCAATCATGTGCGTCAAGAGAGACCTGTTGATTAGATTCACCAGCTAACCTATAGTCAATTTATTCATGATTCACTGATAATCTCTACAGATACAAAAGATCATACTTTAATGCTTGATATGGAAGATACTTCGAACTCCTGCAACGTTTCAGTTACGGTCGACAGTAAAAAATGCAAAATTAAAAGGTAATGTTTTAAGGAAACCATCTCACTGAAGGGTATCAGACATAAATATCCACAAAAGTGCAAATCAGCTTATCCATTTCATCATCATAAGGTATTCCAAGCTAAAAATATCCTACCCAGTGAACTGAGATAGGCCTCAGCTTCTCGTTCTACTTCCTGTGTGTGTATCGGATTGCCAGCACTCGTGTGGCATTGGACCACACCTGAAGTGCTTCATACTACTGTCTCATGAAGGAGAGAAGGGAGAGGCTGTTTCTTCAAGGATAGCTGTCCACAAGCTTCAAGATTGAAAGTAATAATGGGACACCATAGTCCCCAACAGAATCCTCTGCAAAGTACTGACATGTCTATTTAGGTTTGGCTTAGTACTGATGTGCCTTTCTGTGCTTCACACATACTTATTCAAAGTATATATACTGAAAAAAATGTATAACTAGAACAAGCTTCATCCAGTATTCTGTAATTGATCCGTGTATTTCCTGATATCTATTCCTGAACTCATCATGGAAGGAATGAAACGTCAAATTAAAGTTATTGAGAACCAGTACTAATTTAGTTTCAGTGAAGGATAACTTTCTCACAACTTTTCCATGTTCTAGGCATATATGCAACAGTATATGCTCTGTGCAAAACAGTTGAAACATGAATGACCTACTGAAGAAATAGTCCATGATGATATTTGATGGCAAAAGGAAACTCCAGATAAGCACCTAAGGATACTTCATCTTGCCTTCAACTGATAAACCTGTTTATGATGTTTGAAGTCTCAACTAATCAACCATCCAAAAATGATAATTGAAAGGTTCTGAATACTTTGGATTCAGCACAACAGTTTAAATTCTACTGATATATAACTTTGAGAACTCTAGGATTTATTAACTTGAGTACAATCATAAATCATCTAGAAAGAACCACTTTAACAAACACAAAATGGAAGGTTCATACCAACAAGCTAAATCAAATGTTAACATCTCAAGGTAATATCATACAAAATACTAAAAGATGAACTAAAAAGTAAAAGAAAAAAATCCGCTAGCTACTTTTCACCTTTACATTGTCTCCATGTATTAAAAGTTAATTAAAATTCTATTTGAAACACAACAAAAATAGTCAATAATTATATGACAACGAAGGCGATGCTTTAACCAAACTCGTGTAATGATCCAAGTGATTACATGATTGTTGAGAATAAATTTGATTGCAACTATTAAATTTGGAAAGAACATAATCCTTGGTCTTGTATATAATTTGTATTTGGTATGTCCTGATTATTTCGTCATAAAATGATGTAATATTATGAAAGTAGACTAATATTGATGATTTATAAAATAAAGAGACAGCATGTCCTACAAAGTCAGGATGACCGAGTGGTCTAAGGCGCCAGACTCAAGTTCTAGTCCTCGTGAGAGGGCGCTGCCTGTCCCACCTCGGTCGATTCTGGACGACCTGCTGCACAGGAGCTTTGCCTCTGGCATCCTTGCGACGATCAACTTCATCTTGCTCCATGCGTTCCGCCAATTCAGAGGCCTCATCGAGGGTCTTGCAGTTACCCCCGAGAGTCTTAGTTCTCAAGTCTGGAGTCAACCCTTGGACAAAGTGGTTTGTCCTGTCCCGCTCCTCAAGTCCAAACTTGCAGTACTTCTCCAACCGAACGAATGCATTACGGTACTCGTTCACTATCATGTTGCCTTGTTGCAGCTACATAAATTTTCTCTGCTTCAAGTTGCACTGATAAGCAGTGAAGTAAGGCTTCTCAAAGACTTTCTTGAAGCTCTTTCAAGGAATAACTTCTTGGCCAGGAAACTTGGTGATTTTGGTGATCTTCCATCAATCCTTTGCATCATTCACCAAGCGATGGATAGCGTGCAGGACATTCATCTCCTCTGAGCAGCGCATTAGTGCGAAGGTCTCCTCCATAGTATCCAGTCAATGCTCAACATCATCCACACCCTCAGATCCCTTGAATTCAAGAGGGGACATCTTCATGAAATGCTGGATAGTATCTTTGACAACATAAGCATGCTGGCCCTGAGTAGGTGGGGCCTGCTGACTTTGATTAGGAGGGGTCTGCTGAGTTTGGGCTGGCAGGGCCTGATTGTTCCCGGCCTCGCTCTGCGCCTCATTTTGATTAGCGTTGTCCCTAACTTGTTGACTAGGAGCACGCCTGGGAGCCATCTGTACATTTCATAAATAATCATGTCAACTAAGCCAATGGTTATGCCTTACAAGGAAAACTTACTTATGGATGGTGCTGCGACTACTCGTGATGCTTGCACATGACACTCTATACAATGGGACGCCAAAAGGGTCCCGACGAGGCTCTGATACCTTAACTATAACGCCCCCAGAAGATCATCCCGCCACGTGGCAGAATGCCCTCCTGGGTGCGCTACGACATACTTCATGATCTTGACTTAAAGGTTGACTAACAAGACTTGGTCAACAAAATGCGAAATAGATAAAAATTTTAAGGAGTCCAAAACCTTTTCTGCAACATAAGAAAAATATGTTGAAGTCTTACATCAATAAATGTCTCCAAAGTTTAACTAAAACAACTCAATAAAAAAGACTAAAGAAAGAGACACTAGTAGAATCACTAGACATGTGCAAAGTTGTTGAATCTAGGATCCCGAGAATGTTTTGAATGATCACAAATTTGTAAGTGAACTCAGCCTGTACTGATGAACTTGTTTGAGCTGATTTCTGTAACAAGATGTATTCAAGTTCAGTACAACGGTCGACCTGAGCTAAAGGAATGGACGACCACTGCACTCGTAATTTATATATGAAGAACCATGTGTGCAGTGGGCGTCCTAAGTATATGAAGTGGTCGACCAGCATCAGAGGGAGAGAGAGCATATGAGGAGAAGCAAAGCATAGACGGTCGAC